>JAHIAM010018056.1:0-13973 GCA_021605205.1 Aegilops longissima | reverse complement strand
TGAATGATTTCTCCCCAGCCCCTTTTTATTTTTTCCGGGTATTAAACCTTTCAAATGGACCGAGGTTTGTCTAGTGGCCTTGGTATACCCCAAGACCACCGTCAAGTTTCGGTCATTTGAGCTGTTTGGTACTCCAAGCTTAACCGACCAAGAAGGCCTCTTTTTGCAGCCCAACACCCCTTCAAAACAGCCCAATAACCCATCTAAGTCACTCCCATGCTCTTATTCGATCACGATCGTGGGCGAAAACTACACCTCATTTGGACTCTCCTATTCTGCCTATTTAAACACCTCCCAAACCGGATCATCCCTTCCCAAACCCAATTTCCTCCCCGGACGCCGCCGGGCCGGACAACCCCAAGGTCCCTTTCACTCACGCCGCCATTCGCTGGAACCGGGCCCGCGCCGGATGGGCTCCGGGCCCGGCCACATCCCTGAGGGGCGACGGACCGCCGCCGCTGGCCCCGGCCCTTGCGGCCGGAAGGGCCCGGCCCTCATTTCCGAAAGGCCGCCCGGGCCCTCCTCCCGGCGAGCTCGGCTGGCCGGCCTTCAACGGCCTCGCCGGCCACGGGGCCCCCGGCTTTGGGGCCTCGGCGAGCCCGGGCCACCGATCCGATCTATCCGCCTGAATCCCGCCTGACTTCTTCTCCATATTTCTCCAAGTTTTAGCATCTTTGTAATTTGTGCAATTTTCAACATTATATTTCGATCCAAGATCCATTTTTGCGATAATATGTCAAAATGTTCCCCAAGAGTAGATCATTTCTTCTCATTGCATCATTTTTTGAGCTCATCTTGATGCCCGAAATGCTGTTGAAGAGTGCTATGTTTGTTAGTTTCTGTTTAACAGAACTTGCACTTTTGTTATTTTTGCCATGATTAATGTGTGCACCCTATGTATTTGATTCCACATGTGTTTTGTAAAATGCCATGCCATCTTTCATGGGTGTATGCCATTATTTTTGTGATCTATGGGTGACTAGCACAAGCATGCAAAGTAGGTGTCCTGTTGTTGCTGATTTCAGCCCTGTTTTAGCTGATTTTGATGCCATGTTTACTTGATGATACCAAGAGATCTATGCATATTTTGAGATACTTCAGTAAGGGTGTTTTGTAAAGCATGTCTTTTATCCATTCATGCCTTTGTTTGCAATTATGGAGTGACATAGCTTGAGTCAATCGAGCTCTACTTTTGCTATCAAATGTTTCCTGGCAGATTGTATACATGTTATTCAATTTTGCCTAGCTTGTTGTGGTTGATCCATTTATGCTATGTTATTGTTCTTGCCATGTATGTCTTCTATGTCATGTCTTATTGATGTATGTATGCTTAGTTTATCATTTGAGGCTCTGTAGTGAGTGCATTGAGCTTTAAACATGCCATCTCGTTATCAGTTTTTGACATGCCATGTTGTGAATCTGTTAACTAGACTTTCAATATTGACATGGGTGTTACTATATTTTCTAGTCCTTTTGGCTTATGGTCAGTAAGGGACTTTTGTTCTAGGCTTTGAGTAGATTCATCGCATGCAATGTTTTGCTATTTTAAGTTCCTGTAGTTGTTTTGCTCTTGAACATTGCAACCTGATGCTGTTTTTGCCATGTCCAGCCTGATATTTTGTGCACTTTTGCCATGCTTGTTTGAACATGTTATGATGTGAACTAGCCGTAGCTCAGTGCTCATCTTTTGTCGAGCATCATGTTAGATCACTGCCATGTGCTTTGTTGTTACGTTTGGGTGCAGTAGCTTAATTTTTGTTGCTTGTTGGCATCATGCTGTTAATGACAGATTTGCGCCATTCTTGTTTTGCCCATTTAAACCGTATCCGCTTCCGGTGATCTTTATATCGATTTCAACCGAAATCATCTCATCTTTCCAGTGGCATGCTTGGTTTTCCAAGTTGATGCCTGGTTCATCATTTACCCCGGAAATAAGCATTGCATATCCCATCATGCATATCATGCCATGTTTTGCATCATGTTGATTGTGCATTGCACCGTGATTTATTGTGGTTCCTTTGTTTGTGTTGTTGCTTTGGGTAGAGTGGAGAAGACGTGAACGAGGAACCTGTTGAGAACCCGAGGATCAAGCTTTCGACAACTCCGAGAACATTGGGCAAGATGACCATACCCCAAATCACTTCTATCTTTGCTATGCTAGTTGCTCGCTTTTTGTATGCCTATGCTCATGCCTACCACTTGCTATATCATGCCCCATATTGCCATGTCAGCCCCTAACCATCCTTTTCCTAGCAAACCGCTGATTTTGGGTTACCGCTTTGTCCCCTCTTATAGCTGAGGCAGGAAAAGTTTGTTCCTTGTTGAACATGGAATGTTGTTCCTTGTTGGAACATGTTTACTTGTTGGGAATCACAATATTATTATCTGCTATCTTTAATACATCTATATACTTGGTAAAGGGTGGAAGGCTCCCCTTATGCCCGGTGTTTTGTTCCACTCTTCCACCCTAGTTTCCGCATACCGTGTTATGTTCCTTGATTTTTGCCTTAACTTTGGGTGATTTATGGGACCCCTTGACAGTTCGTTTGAATAAGACTCGCCCAGAAGGCCCAACATTGGTTTTACCATTTGCCACCAAGTTTTTCCCGGTTTTCGAGCCCAGGGTCTTCTTATTTTAAACCCCCGCCAATGCTCCTCGAGTGTTGGTCCAAACTAGAGCCACTTCCACCCGAGGCAACTTGGGGCATCTTTTGCCAACGAGTGTTCATCCGGATGTGCCCCGAGAACAGATATGTGCCTCCTATCGGGATTTGTCGGCACAATCGGGCGGCTTTTGGTCTTTTTTATTGTCCGAAATGTCTTGTAGTCCCGGATTCCAGATTGATCGGTCTTCCCGAGAAGGAATATCCTTCGCTGACCGTGAGAGCTTATAATGGGTTGTTGGGACCCCCGCAGGTAATATTTTCAAAGCCGTGCCCCGGGTTATGAGGCGATGGGAATTTGTTAATGTCCGGGTAGATAACCCAAAGTAGACCTCAAATAAAATACACATCAACCCAAGGTGTAACCGTGATGGTCTCTTCTGGGAGTCCGGAAGTGAACACGGTGTTGGAGTTATGTCCGACGTAAGTAGTTCAGATCACTTTTGATCGCTACTAGCTTCACGACCGTTTTTTGCTCCTCTTCTCCTTTCTTTGCGTAGCCACCATATATGCTAGTCGCTGTGCAGCTCCACCTCTACTAGTCCTTCCTATAAGCTTAAATAGTCTTGATCTCGGGGTGAGATTGCTGAGTCCCCATGACTCAGATACTTCCAAAACAGTTAGGTTCCCGGGAGGCTGGTGATTCAACCGAGCTCAAGTGGGAGTTCGACGAGGAACGTGGTCCATTATGTGTCTTTTCCCGATGATCAGGGTGCCAGCTTGGGACGATTGGGATCTGTAGCATTTGGGGTATCTTCTTTATTTTGGTTCCAGTCGGACCTTGAGTGTACTAATGATGGATGTTTATTATGTACGGTGAAGTGGCAAGAAGCCAACTATGTATCTCTTTCCCAATTATTAATGGGTTGTGGAAGATTACCTCACTTGCGACATTGCTTTCAATGCGGTTATGCCTTAAGTCGGCCTCACCGGGAGATAAGCCGATCGGGGGCAAAGTTGGTAATCGATTCCCACTTAGGAGCCCCCTACTTGATTGTTTGCCGTTGGAGTCTAGAATGGAAAATGTTTTGAGTCTTAGGATTATATATTCGGAGGTAGGATTCTTTTTACTTCCCATTCCTTCGCCCCGTGAGGTTTCCCGACGAGTTTTGACTTTCTCTTCCAAATTTCACTAAAAAAATTTTAGGATCACGGGTATCTTGGAATCGTTCGATGGCTTTGTGATGAGAACATTGTTCTGGTGCCCCGACATTTAGTTGTGACAGGTCCCGGGAGTTGAGCTCCGGGTGTTGTCGCCACAATTTTATCGCTGCCTGAATACCGAGTTTTGCCGACATCGAAATCTCTTTTGTGCGTTGTTGGTGAGATAACCCTGATAGCCAAAGATCGTTGGGAAAAGGGAGTTTGCCATGACTTGATAACGGATGTTTTTCAAGGTCGAGGTACACGATTTCCGAGGATTTCTTGTTATGTGTTGACGGATGGATAAACGATCTAGGTATTGTTAGTTTGGGTGATATATTTGTGTCCCTCATCCCCAACACCGATTCCATAACCGAAAGTTTCGGGAGTTTATAGGTGGGAATTCTAGTAGCTTAAGGATATTCTTTCCGGGATGTATGATTTGAGATTGGGGTTCAACGCCTAGTGGTCCGCCCATTCACGGTCGAAAAGGGTCGCGAGACGCCTTAAAGAATTTGGCTTTGATTCGGGACGCCTTGTTTGTCATTCGTGACGCCGCTATAGTCAGGTCCGAGGGCCCCCCACTAACACTTTGGGCAAATTCTTCATGTGTTTGTTCCGCTCATTCTAGAAGCCAACCTTTGTTTTCAGTTGTGATATTCGATTTGTTTCTAAGATAGATGTTGTTTCCATATCTTTATCTAAGTGGCTTCTCACCTTAATGGACGGTGATGATTAACTTTGGAATTCATTCGCTCATTCTGTTCAATGTTTATTGTGAAGACTTATGTTGCAATTTCTATTCGTGATTCTACTTATCTTTTGTCTATCAAAGGACTAACGGATGTCACCCTTCCGATGGCTCCGCCAACGGCCCAATCCGGATCGCAATGATGGGGATCACAATCCTCCACCTCCACCTCCACCTCCGCCCCGGGGCCGGCAAGCTATCATGGCAGCCACCAATGCCAATGCTCGATGATTTTGCAGCTCTTGCAAGAACGATCAAAGGCAATCAAGGAAATCAAGGTCAAGGCAACAATCAGCCACACTTTGCTACCCTAAAGCCTCGCTAATCACCAAGTCTTTGGGCCGGTTGAGGCTGCCACGATTGGTTAGTGGACATTTTCACCGTCACAAGAGTCTCAAGTACATCTTCACTTAGCCCAACCTCAACCTCGGCAAACTGATGGGTCAAATGATTCAAGAGTACAACCCAAGTATTGAGTATACTCCGGCAAAGCCAACAATATGCTTTGAGCAGGAAAGCTTATTGCAACAGCCTAACCTCAAGCCCTTTTTCACCACCCGTGGAATCTTTCCAAGTGAATCTTCGTTGTTCCTCAAGGCTTTCTTGCCAACCTATTCTCCTACTTTGGAAGATCAGATTCGTGAGGCTCAACTTGATGCCATGGTAGGTGAAACGTGGTATCGACAAGGGCATTTCCAAGTACAAGTGCTTCCACGTTGATGACAAAGACACTGTTTTTGAGGACCTTTGGTTCCTAAGGGGATTCGAAAAGTCATTATGAACGAGGCTCAATTCGCTTCTATCCATTCATCCCGAAGTACAAGATGTACCATGACCTCAAGCAGTCAATTGGTGGACTCAATGAAGCAGAAATTGCTCAATTGTGAATGAATGTGATGTCCAAGAGTGAAAGAAGAACACCAAAGACCAGGGTCTCCTTCAACCTCTTGCTATTCCCGAATGGAAGTTTGATCATATTGAAATGGACTTTGACGGTTTTCCAAAGTCCAAGCGTGGAAATGATGCTATCTTCGTTGTCATTGACAAGCTTACTAAAGTGGCTCATTTTTTCCTATCAAAGAATCCATCAAGAGCTGCCAAGAGCTATACACCTTTGGATTGTCTCCACGGCATTCTCAAGGATCTCTTCGATCAAGATCTTTACCTCCAAGTTTTGGGATTTTTTCGGGCCATGGGCACCAACATTCGTTTCAAGACAGCTTCCATCCTCAAACAAGTGGCCAAGTTGAGGAGTTAATCAAACTTGAAGATATGCTCGGGCTTGTGTCATTTCTTTCGGATGAAGGGAAGATTGTCTTCCATATGCCAGTTCTTACAACAACAGTTGTTAAGGCAAGGCCCCATTCGAATTTTCTATGGCAAAGTGTCGACTCTCAATTGGTCCGAGAAGTGAAAATTTTGGCAATGACTTGATCACAGTAAGAAATGTGCCAAGTCATTCGTGAGAATTCAAAGCGCAATCGCCCAAGAGCTATTATGATGATAAGCACCGGATGTGACTTTTGAAATCGGAGACCATTACCTCCGTCTCCAATGAAAGGCACCGCCGCTTTGGTATCAAAGGGCTTGCCCCAGATACGGGTCCTTTCAAGATCATTAAAAGAGGCGATCTCGCCATCAACTTGAGCTTCCATCCAACTTTGCAAACGACGATGTGTTTCACGTGTCACACTTCGCAAGTGCTTCAAGACTCAACGCACTATCAACTTCAAGAGATTGACCTTCAAGAAGATCTTTATCGTGAGCACCCCTGTATTCTTGGAAACCGAGCAAGACTCGCAACAAGTCAATCAAATTCGAAAGTGAAGTGGTCACACCATTCACCAAAGCTACCCGGGAGGCGAGGATCACCTCCGCCGAGTATCCGGAGTTTTTCGTCCAGATCTGACGAGATCCTCTTGTAGTGGTGGAGGTTGTAACACCCCAAGTAATTTCCATATTTGTAACTCCAACTCTTGCCATTTTCGCTTTGATATATGATATTCCTGGTTGGGTTTTCCTTTTGCATTTTGTCCATGTCATGCATTTTATATTATGTCATCATGTGCATCGGAGCATAATGTTCGCCTTGATTCCGGATTTTTCCGTTGTCCGCTTTGCAATCCCGACTTATCTCCCCCGGGGTCCTTTTACGCTTTTTCCGGGGTATTAAACCTTTCGAAATGGACCGAGGTTTGTCTAGTGGTTGGTATACCACCGAGACCACCGGTCAAGTTTGTCATTTGGAGCTCGCTTTGGTACCCAACGGTTAACCGACTTCAAAGGCCCTTTGTTGCAGCCCAACACCCCTTCAAAACAGCCCAATAACCCATCTAAGTCACCCCATGTCTCCGCGTTCATCACGATCGTGGGCGAAAACTACACCTCATTTGGACTCTCCTAGCCCCTATGCCTATTTAAACACCTTCAAACCGGATCATCCCTTCCCAAACCCTTTTTCCCCCCCGGACGTGTCCCCGCGCGACAATCGCCCGGCCCCCCACTCACGCGGGCCACCTGTCCCCGCTCCCAAGGCTGCGCTGGCCGGGCCCACCAGTTCAAGGCCAACACCCGCCGAGGGTCACAACCGGCCTCGCCGGCCCCGCCCCTTGCGGCCGGGCCTGTCCCAGGGGCCTCCCGGGAAGGCCCGCCCCCCCGGGCCTGCCGGCGCCTGGCCTTCGGGGCTTCCCGGGCCTCCCCGGGCCGGGCTGGCCAAGGCCCTTTGGGCGAGCCTGAGCCCCTCGCATCCGACGATCCGCCTGGGAATCCGCCGACTTCTCTCCCTCCATATTTCTAAGTTTTAGCATCTTGTAATTTTGTGCAATTTTAACATGCTATATCTTCGATCCAGATCCATTTTGCGATAATATGTCAAAATGTTCGCCTAAGAGTAGATCATTTCATCTAATTGCATCATTTTCATTTGAGCTCATCTTGATGCCCGAAATGCTGTTGAAGAGTGCTATGTTGTTAGTTTCTGTTTCGTAACAGAACTTGCACTTTTGTTATTTTTGCCATGATTAATGTGTGCACCCTATGAATTTGATTCCTACATGTGTTTTGTAAAATGCCATGCCTATTTCCAGGGGTGTATGCCATGTATTTTGTGATCTATGGGTGACTAGCAAAGCATAAAGTAGGTGTCCTGTTGTTGCTGATTTCAGCCCTGTTTTAGCTGATTTTGATGCCATGTTTACTTGATGATACCAAGAGATCTATGCATATTTTGAGATACTTCAGTAAGGGTGTTTTGTAAAGCATGTCTTGTTCTATCCATTCATGCCTTTGTTTGCAATTATGGAGTGCCATAGCTTGAGTCAATCGAGCTTACTTTTGCTATCAAATGTTTCCTGGCAGATTGTTAATTTTTCAATTTTGCCTAGCCTGTTGTGGTTGATCATTTATGCTATGTTATTGTTCTTGCCATGTATGTCTTCTATGTCATGTCTTTTGATGTATGTATGCTTAGTTTATCATTTGAGGCTCTGTAGTGAGTGCATTGAGCTTTAAACATGTCATCTCGTTATCAGTTTTTGACATGCCATGTTGTGAATCTGTTAACTAGACTTTAATTTGACATGGGTGTTACTATATTTTCTAGTCCTTTTGGCTTATGGTCAGTAAGGGACTTTTGTTCTAGGCTTTGGTAGATTCATGCCATGCATGTTTTGCTATTTTAAGTTCCTGTAGCATGTAGTTTTGCTGCTCTGAACATTGCAACCTGATGCTGTTTTTGCCATGTCCAGCCTGATATTTTGTGCACTTTTGCCATGCTTGTTTGAACATGTTATGATGTGAACAGCCGTAGCTCAGTGCTCATCTTTTGTCGAGCATCATGTGTAGATCACCCATGTGCTTTGTTGTTACGTTTGGGTTAGTAGCTTAATTTTTGTTGCTTGCTAAGGGCATCATGCTGTTAATGGCAGATTTGCGCCATTCTTGTTTTGCTTGCCATTTGCAAACCGGCATCCGTTCCGGTGATCTTTATATCGATTTCAACCAAATCATCTCATCTTTCCAGTGGCATGCTTGGTTTCTGTTGATGCCTGGTTCATCATTTACCTTCCGGAGCCAATAAGCATTGCATATCCCATCATGCATATATGCCATGTTTTGCATCATGTTGATTGTATTGCACCGGATTTATTGTGGTTCCTTTGTTTGTGTTGTTGCTTTGGGTAGAGTCGGGAGACGAGACGTGAACGAGGAACCTGTTGAGAACGCCGGGATCAAGCTTTGACAACTCGAGAACATTGCGGCAAGATGACCATACCTCAAATCACTTCTATCTTTGCTATGCTAGTTGCTCGCTTTTTTGCTATGCCATGCTGCGATGCCTACCACTTGCTATATCATGCACCCATATTGCCATGTCAGCCCCTAACCATCCTTTTCCTAGCAAACCGTGATTGGCTATGTTACCCTTTGTCACCCTCTTATAGCGCTTTAGTTGCGGGGTAAGTTTGTTCCTTGTTGAACATGGAGATGTTGTTCCTTGTTGGAACATGTTTACTTGTTGGGGATATCACAATATATTATCCATCTTTAATACATCTATATACTTGGTAAAGGGTGGAAGGTCGGCCTTTGCCCGTGTTTTGTTCCACTTTCCACCCTAGTTTCCGCCATACCGTGTTATGTTCCTTGATTTTGCTCCAACGGGTGATTTATGGGACCCCTTGACAGTTCGCTTTGAATAAGACTCGCCCAGAAGGCCCAACATTGGTTTTACCATTTGCCACCTAAGCCTTTTTCCCCGGTTGGAGCCCGAGGGTCTTCTTTTTTAAACCCCGGCCAATGCTCCTCCGAGTGTTGGTCCAAACTAGAGCCACTTGCGGTGCCACCGAGGCAACTTGGGGCATCTTCGTTGCACGTAGTGTTCATCCGGATGTGCCCCGAGAACGAGATATGTGCAGCTCCTATCGGGATTTGTCGACAATCGGGCGGCTTTGCGGTCTTGTTTTATTGCTTGAAATGTCTTGTAGTCCGGATTCCGAGATTGATCGGTCTTCCCGTAGAAGGAATATCCTTCGTGACCGTGAGAGCTTATAATGGGTTGTTGGGACACCCCGGGTAATATCTTTCAAAGCCGGTCTGTTATGAGGCAGATGGGAATTTGTTAATGTCCGTGGTAGATAACCCAAAGTAGACCTCAAAAAAACACATCAACATGTAACTGGATGGTCTCTTCGGCGGAGTCCGGAAGTGAACACGGTGTTGGAGTTATGTCCCGAAGTAGTTCAGATCACCTTGATCGCTACTAGCTTCAGCATGCGTTTTGCTCCCTTCTCCTCTTTTTGGTAGCCACCAATATGCTAGTCGCTGTCAGCTCCACTTACTACTCAGTCCTTCCTATAAGCTTAAATAGTCTTGATCTCCGGTGTGAGATTTGAGTTCCCCTGACTCATGAATTCCAAACAGTTGCGGTTCCATGAGGCGCAGGGATTCAACCGAGCTCAAGGGGAGTTCGACGAGAACGTGGTCTTATTGTTTTTCCCGATGATCGAGTGGTGCCCAGCTGGGACGATTCGGGATCCGTAGCATTTGGGGTATCTTTTTTATTTTGGTTCCGAGTGACCTTGAGTGTACTCAATGATGGATGTTTTTATTATGTGTGAAGGGCTATAAGCCAACTATGTATCTTTCCTTTTATTACATGGGTTTGTGAAGATTACCTCACTTGCGACATTGCTTTCAATGCGGTTATGCTCTAAGTCGTGCCTCACACGGGAGATATAGCCGCATCGGGGCCACATACCCTCCAGGCATGAATCACACACTCGACTGTAATTCTATCCTCCCAAGGTTAGAATTCTTTTCACCCCATCCTACAAGTCTCTCACATATAAACACACACACGCCTTTTCCCCACCCCACCCCTTTAGTTCCCCCACCCACCCCACTAATGTCTCAATGTATAATTATGTTCTCACACATATGCCCGAGGTTAACTCAAGTTCCAACCATATGAATAGATACAATGGGATTCTAGAAGAGCACCTTTTGTTTAGATTTCCCTCTCTCCACACACACACCACGCCACACACACACTTAGACATTGTTTCGCCATTTTTTCCAACTTGCATGCCGGCTTGTTTATCTTCATGATGCTTTAAGTATGCCTCGACACATGCTATCTACTTGTCCCTTAATATAGATATGTGTCACACAAAATCCTTCTCCCTACTAAAAGATTGTTGCAGGAACATCAAGATGCATTTGTATGAGTAGTTTATCTTGTGGGAGAAAAGGATGAATGAGGGAAGGCCTTATTTGCAAATGTGGGAGCGGTGGGTATTTTTTGCAAAATTTCCATATTTCCTTCCTATCCGTGGATATAAGTTGGACGGCCTATATTCCGATGGCGGCACACCCATCATCACCAACTATGTTTTTATAAGAGTAGAGATATCATGTCACGCTTCCCCAACACCCACACACACACTTCCCGCAAGGAGTAGGGGTGGCACCCGATCTTGATACTAATCTATCACTTCTCTCAAACACACACACACACTACCCACACAAGCAATGGGGTGGCACCCGATCTTGATAGTAATCTATCTAGTGCCTCTCTCAAACACACACACACACATAACACACACACCCTTTAGTTGTGCCTCTTTGCTACGACACTCTCGCCGCCTTTATCTCCCGCCTCCCCATCCCCACCCACCCCAACAATGAAAGAAGGGTGACAACTCGATCCGGTCTTAATCAAATTTTTCTCTCTCAAACATTTGTCTCAGGCCTCGCCGACACACTTGATATGTCTTTCTCTCCGTAGCCCCTCGAATGTAGACTTCCACAAGCCTGTAGTGACGATGACGGAACCCGGGTTTGTTTTTACCGCCTCATGTCATAGTTTTCACCCTGATTCGTTAATTAACAAGGCAACCTTTTCTTTTTACTACTAGTGAATCTGAAATCATTGGCAATAAAATATATCACTTCAACCCAATTATTGCAAGAATTATTTTAAAGAAACTTAGATGCCCGCCATTGCACGGAACATCAAGATGCATTTGTATGAGTAGTTTATCCGGAGAGAAAAGGACAACAAGGGAAGGCCTTATTTGCAAACGGAGAGGGGTGGGTATCTTTTGCAAAATTGCCCTAGTTTCCTTCCTATCCATTAGATATAAATCCAACAGCCTATATTCCGATGGCACGCACACCATCATCACCAACTTTTCCTCCATTCCTAAATATTTTTTTTAGAGATTTCAACAAGATCGATACGGAGCAAAATGAGGAATCTAACTCTAAAATATGTCTACATACACATCCGTATTGGTAGTCCATTTGAAATGGGAAAGACAAATATTTAGGGACGGGGGGATAAGAGTAAACATGGAGATATATTCCAAAGATGGTCCACAACAAAATGTGCTTGAGGTTAGCGGATGCGGAAGGATGACCTGAGTTCTTTTGTCTTTAACTTTAGATTTTTATATTATATTATTGTAGCACCAACCTCAAATCCCGATCTTCGTGCTCGGTGTCATCCCCGGATTTGTAAGGGACACCACAGATTGAAGGATTTATAACAGAGTAGCACTCACACACTTATTACATTGAATGTCTCAAAGAGAACTTATTACAATAAAAATGGCTTAAGGCCATCTAAAACGATAACAGGAAGGTTGGAAGATAAGCGAGTCCATCAACTCCAACGATCACCGAAAGTATAGAACCACGACCTAAAGGCACCTTACCGGTTCTAAAAGTCTACAAGATGAAACGTTGCAAAACGGGTCAAACATGGAATATGCCGCAATGTAACACATAGAGAGTAATGAAAGAATAAGCTATACTACATGCATATATGGCTGGTGGAAAGCTCTATGGTTAAGCTATGAAAGCCAATTTTTTCCCTCACAAGGAATAAATTTTATTTAACTATCATGGTGGTTGTTAAACATTGAGAATGGTTGACAAGATCCTCAATCTCAATTAAGCATCATCATTAAAACCCAACAAAATTAATTAAAGTTACATGATGAGATTCACATGATAATCCAAGTACTAGATACTCAAACGTCCATAATCGGGGACACGGCTAACCATGATTAGTTTGTACACTCGCAGAGGTTTGCACACTTTTCCCCACAAGTCTCGATCTCTTCGGATTTCTCGTGACTACATGGTGTTTGAGAAACGGATGACCGAGATCAGACTTTCGTGCGCTTAGCACCTTACGATCGGGTAGACCGTACCAACCTACATCCCTACATCGCTAGTCTACCACCGAAGAGTTCGCATGACTTAGTCAACTATGCTAGAGCCCATAGTAGCTTGTGGCTGCACACGGAAGTTTCTAGTATGAATAGTCTCATGATCCCTTTGAGCCCGGTGGCGGTCCAAAAGAAGGTGCAATCCTAGAATACCCAGTACCTCAATCCACCTGTATGTGTTTAGTTGCCACCTTAGATAAACCATTAATTAACAAACTCACATCTGTCATGGATACACTCATCCAATCCACGCTACTAGCATAGCATGGCATAAGAAGCAAACGAGAAGTAACTACCAAAGGTTTAATAGTAAAACGGTAATAGGTACTACTTCATCTACTTCCCATCCCACAATTTAATTAGATCCTAATCATGCAATGTTTGAGGATTGATCTAATGCAATAAAAACTGCAGTAGAAAGGTATGATCAAAGTGTTACTTGCCTTGTTGATGATCCGTGAAACCTAGAGATTCGAAATAACAGGCGGCGCACTCCAGGTACTCTATCGCAAACAAACAAACAAGCATACAATAAGTACTCATCTAATGCACAGATAAAACTCAAATAAGAGATCTAACCAGAAAGTTCAACTTAAGAACTCCAGTTTGCAAAAAGAATCAAATCAAACGAAACAACGAAAGTCAAACGGCGAAAGAAAACAACTTCGTTTTACTAATCTGGACTTAAGTCAAATTTTACAGAAGCAAAACTTGTTTGTTGGTTAAATGGAAAGAGGGTTCCGAGACGAAACTCCTGCACTTGAATCGCTGATTCGATAAACGAGCGAAAAGTTATACTAAAACGAAACCGGATCAAATCACGATCGAAATAATCGCGGAAAATCCGAGAAAAGAAAATGACGAACGATTAACGAATCTAACTTGTTATCTGATCTAACGATGAACGCGTCGTTAAAACGAACGAACGAGTAACACTCACAAAATAAATAAACCAGAAAAACGATCTATTAAAAAACGACACTTAAAAAATAAACCATGGTTAAATAAAAACCGGGCGGTTTTCAGGAAAACGCCGGACGGCTACCTCAGCGGCGGGTCCGCGAGGGGCGGGCGGTTCGCGAAGCGGGCGGGCGGGGCGGGCGGCGGAAGAAAAGGCCAAGAAGAAAGGAAGCGGCGGCGGCGGGAAAAGGGGGCGGGTTAGGTTTGGGGCCGCCCGGG
>JAHIAM010018054.1:0-27413 GCA_021605205.1 Aegilops longissima | reverse complement strand
CTCTTGCTGCCCTAGTTTCCGCTATATCGGTATTATGTTCCTGGATTTTGCGCCCCTAACGCTGGTCGGGTGATTTATGGGACCCCTTGACAGTTCGCTTTGAATAAGACTTTTCCAAGAAGGCCCAACATTGGTTTTACCCATTTGCCTCACCACCACCTACTTTTCCTTGGGAGTCGCTTCTCGAGGGTCATCTTTATTTAGCCCCCCGGCCAGTGCTTCTGTTGGTTCGAACCGAGTCACTGCTGGGCCACCTTGGGGCAACTTGAGGATTGGTTTTACTCAGAGTCTGCCTCATCCGGTGTTGCCTCGAGAACGAGATATGTGCAGCTCCTATCGGGATTGTCGGCGATCGGGCGGTTTTGCTGGTCTTGTTTTATTGTCTGTCGAATGTCTTGTAGCCGGATTCCGAGACTCGATCGGTCTTCCCGGGAGAAGGAATATCCTTCGTCGATCGCGAGAGCTTATCATGGGCTGTTGGGACACCTGCAGGTATAAACTTTCGAGAGCCGTGCTCATGTTATGTGGCGATGGGAATTTGTTAATGTCCGTTGTAGAAAACCCGGTTGATCTTAATTAAAATACACCAACCAGGTGCGAATCCGGAGTGTCTCTTTTCGGGTTGATCGAGAGGAGAACACGGTTTCGGGTTATGTCTCGACGAAGTAGGAGTTCAGATCACTTCGATCATTACTAGTTGACGACTGCTCCTTTGTTTCTTCTTCGCCTCATTTGCGTATGTTTAGCCACCATATATGCTTAGTCGCTGCAACCTCACCACTTTACCTCTTCCTTACCCTTTAAGCTTTGTTAGTCTTGATACCCATGGTAATGGGATTGCCGAGTCCTCGTGGCTCACAGATTACTACACCATCAGTTGCGGTACAGGTTTCATGATCATGACGTGAGAGCTATGTTTGCTTGTGTTGGAGTTCTTCTTCCGCTTCTTCTTCGATCAGGGGATAGGTTCCAGGTCGGCAGCCTGGGCTAGCAGGGTGGATGTCGTTTGAGCTCCTGTTTATGTTTCATACGTAGTCGGATGTTGATCTTGTATATGATGTGTGGATGTATTCTTGTGGCATTTGTGCCTTATGTATGTATCCCCATCTATTATGTAATGTTGACGTAATGATATCCACCTTGTAAA
The DNA here is from genome assembly GCA_021605205.1 of Aegilops longissima. Lineage (NCBI taxonomy): Eukaryota > Viridiplantae > Streptophyta > Magnoliopsida > Poales > Poaceae > Aegilops > Aegilops longissima. The sequence goes on along the minus strand of JAHIAM010018054.1, from coordinate 26,266 downwards.
GCTGCTTCAATATGGTTCTATCCTTGGTGGGACCTTCGAAGTTCCTTTTGGATAGGGTCGCATATTGGGTGTGACAGTAGGGCCCCGCGGGGGCGTGCTTGAATTGTTGCTGTTAATTATCGTGCTGTTTCCACTATTTCTGTGCTATGCTTTTGTGCCACATGCCCGCGCGTAGAAATTACTTAGCTCGGGGACCTGTCGGGTTTTTTCTTCCCGAGGCCGAGGCCTGGCTCGAACGCTTCATGTCCTGCAAGGATTAGCCGAGGGGTAGCCTGCCCCGGTTGTGGAGGTGACCGACCTAGGTCCCTTGTTCAAGGTGCAGCGGTGCTCGGTGGGGCACGGACTGGAGGGGTGCTCCTCAGAGGGACCCAGCTAGGAATGCCTCAAACAATAAGGGCAGAAAACACTCATGAGGGTGCTCAAGGCCGCCCCTCATGAGACTCATGCGAGAAATCGAGGCAGGAAAGTGAAAATACAAAGAGTTGCAAGTCAAAGACGGCAACAACCTCAATAAAACTTCAAAGAGGAATGAACAAGCCAACTGTAGAAAGCAAATGAAAAATCCGTCCGCACCTAATCTAGTCTTCGACGCCTTCTCACCAGCAGAGCTAAGTGCTGCCACTAGGCGTGGGAGGGAGCCCTGTGGCCCGAGGCCGGGCGCCCGAGACTCCGGGAGTGTACAACCCCAAGTCATTATTACGTGAGAGTGTCACGGCGGCGAGCTTCACAGCATTGGCCTTCTTCACAGGCCCGGCCTTCTCGAAATGAACTTCACAAAGCGCTTGCCTTCTCTTCACAGCTCCGGCCTTTCTCGTGAAAAATGAGCCTCACAGCGCTTGCTTCTTCACCGCCCGGCCTTTCTCAGAAAATGAGCTTCACAGCGCTTGCCTTCTTCATGTGCTCCGGCCTTCTCAGGAAATGAGCTTTACAGCGCTTCCTTCTTCAGTGCTCCGGCCTTTCTCGGAAAATGAGCGCCACAGCGCTTGCCTTCTTCACGTGCTCCGGCCTTCTTCGTGGGTAGAACTTCCGGAGATGCCGGATGTTCACGCTGCTCGATGGGCACCCTCCCCGAGTCTCCAAGCGCGCAGAGCTGGGCCTGAAACATGAACAACTTTGAACGGCCCTCCCACATGGGAGAGAGCTTATGCAACCCTCCCCGGAGAGGACCCGCCGAGCACGAGGTCCCCTACCTCCGTAGTCCCGGGCGGATGTTGCGGCGGCCGCAGTCACCGTTGATACTTTTGCTGCCGCAGCTGCCTCTCGACAATGTTCCTCTCCCAAAGACGAGATCCGCCCCCGCAGATGGCGCCCCGCTGCGCTGGCCGAACGCCAGATTCTGGTGGCGGAGCGACGCCTGACCTCATGAGGGAGGACGGCTTCGCCCGTGAGACGAGGAAGAAGGGGGTCTCGCCAATGACTTGGCTGCTGCTGGCGCAGATGGACCACAACACGCATCGAGCTCGTCGTGTACAGCCTCGCCGCAGGCCTCCAGCTTTTCTTGAAGGTCTTGGTCTTGATGCCCTTATGACCTTCGCTGGCTCGCTCAGCCTGGCCCCTGTGTTCGAGGCTGCGCCACCAAGGCGTAGGCATATTCATGCTCCAAGGTTAGCACACAGACATTTTGAAGAGATTATCGTGAACTGCGAACTGCTGTTCTGGTGATGATGCGTTAGGCACCCCAAACCGCTCACGAGGCCCCTGATGAATGTCGAATTTTGGGTTCCGCAGACCTCTAGGTTCAACACTGGGTGCACGCGAGATCTCGCCTCTACCTACCTGCACCTCGCCGCTAGGATCTAAATTATGAAAGGAACAACACAAGAGACATCAGGTTTATACTAGTTCGGGCCACCATTGTGGTGTAATACCCTACTTAGTTTGTGGTGTGGTGGATTGCCTCTGGGCTGATGATGAACATTACAAGGAAGAACAGCCTCACGAGGGTCTCTGTTTGGCTAGTGCGATGAATGCTAGGGGAGTTCAATGGCCTCTCTCTCTCTCTCTCGATTGATTTCTTGATGCCGATCAAGCCCTCTACCCTCGTGGGTGGCTAGTCCCATTTATAGGCAAAGGCCCCGGCCCTTCCCAAATATTGAGCGGGAAGGGCGCCAACAATTGGCCATTTTGAAGGGGAACATCTAGTACACTTATCCTCGACTAAAGTTGGTCCTCGCCTGTCAAAGGCTCCGTGGTGACGGGCTTGGGCTCCACGATGACTTCCTTCCTGCCGCTATGACGGTCTTGGTCTTGTTGCACCGAACAGATGCCTTTGCTTGATGTTTCTCACCGCGCTTGCCCCTTTGCACTAAAGAGGAAAGGGAGGACATCGCTGGCTGGCGCCTGCCCGGGCGCCTTGGTCGCCGGGGGCTGGCGCCATGGGCACCTCGTGAGGTACCTTCGCTTGATCTCTCCGGCCTCGCGAGCCAGCCCGACGAGGCCGTGGCTCGAGGAAGCTTCCTGTCGTCGCCTCATGAGGCTTGGCCTCGCGAGGGTCTTGAGCTTGTGCCGATGAAGATGGGCCCCGATGGGCCACCCTTGAGCCACGCCAAGAGGTCCGCAGTGCAAGTCTGCACCCCTGCTCCTGTAACGCCGACAAGAGTCTCGGCACAAGGCGCCGCCTTGACTTGGCTGAGCAGAGAAGTGAAGGGCAAGTGCGAGCGCCAGGCCCTAACAGCCTATGGTTTTGGGCGCCAAGGCGGTGTTGATTGGACGGGGCGCCTTGCTTCCCCACGACGCCGGCAATCGCATCGAATTGACAAGTCCCTGCATGCAAACGGGTCATGATTATCATGCGACATGGAGGCCGGGCGGTTGGCCTCCTCTCGGCTATAAGTACAGAACGGCGCTGCGTTCTTCCAGTTCATCTCTTCTTGCTTCTCCTTCTTCTCCGCCCTGCTCCACCTTGCCGCAATGGCTCCGATCCGCCGGTTCTCCGCTGGAAGAGAAAGGAAAGGTCCCCGAGAGGGTCCCACCCGCTCACCAAGAAACAGCTAGCCCTATGCTATCGAGATGAGGGCACCCGACAGAGGTGTCGAGACCTTGTGTGAGCGGTCACGCCAGGTTCCCGCTGCCCTTGTACGCCCACCTTGAGGGCCCTGCAGGAGTTGATGCCGAGCGCCATGGACGACGCCACGCAAGGCCGGGCGGGTCACGGCAGTGCGCTGTCCCTCCCCGGAGTCCACGCCGAGGGCCTCCCGAGAGTTTGTGCTCCACGCCGCCATGCCTCCTCGGCCTTGATTCGCCTTCCTCCTCCTTCGCCGGATGCCGCATGGGGATACTTTGAGCTCGGTGCAAAGATGCCGGGCGCGAACACCTCGCGATCAAGCGGAGGTCGCGGGTCGCCGCCCGAAAGGTCTTCATGATCGAGGCTGGGGCGAGATCGCCCCGGTCTGCAGGACGAGGGGCACCTCGCCATCCACCGGAGTACGACGGCGCTCCATGATGCTCTTCAAGGTCTTCGACGCGACGGACGCCGCTGGAGTGCTGCCTCGAGAGGTGGTCGGGCCCGCCATGCGGCGAGGACCAGCTCACCGGTCGCTTCTCAAGAGCTCCTCAGCGGTGAGGCGCCGGAGGGTCCAGCGACTCGCTGAGCTCTTCGCGACCGAGATGAGCGACGACAACACGAGCCCCGAGCCTCGCGCCGCCTTTGAGTAGGAAGGGCCTGCCAGTCCGCCGCCGCCTGATCTCGATGAGGTTGGCGCTGGTGCTTGACGGCCCACTGCTGATGATGGCATCTCTTGAGGAGGCACGCAGTAGTTAGCGCTTCTCAGGATCTGCTCCCCGCGAGGAATCAAAAGCGGCCCTGTGGGGGGCTTGTAAGGTGCCAGTGGTTCTGCTTGTCAATATAGTCCTTGCCATGAAGTAGTGCGAGATGCTCATTCCGCCTTAGCTTAGTCCTTCCTTTCAACCTCACGAGGGCTTGGCACTCGCACCAACAGGTCCCGTCCCAAGGCAGGCTTCACCCGTCAGCCGGTATGCCAGTCGCGATGTTGTAATCTAGGCCAGAGGTGAGCGCCCGGGTCCAAAGAAGAGCCCCGAGTCGCGATGCTCAGAGGTCCCTTTAGCGCCAAGCAGCCATCGCTCGGTGAGAAAGGAGCACGACGCTGCTAACACGGGATTGCATTAAAAGCGGGACGGTGCTGCGGTAGCTAGTGTTTCCGGAGGGTGACTTATCTCGAGAGTCAGAACCGCTCTGGTGCGACGCTTAGGTTCAGAGATCGGCAAAGCGAGGGGTTGCCTCGGCGAGGTCCCTCGCGGCTCTCTTCCTCTCGCCTTTGCTCCCTTTCGCTCTTACGCCCCGAGTCCCGCCTCGAGCTGGTCTCAGCCTGCCGCTGGTATGCCAGTCACGATGCCGTGGACAAGGCCGTAGGGTGAGGGCTGAGAGCGCAAGAGGAGCCCATGATTCGCGATGCTCGTGCACCCCCTTAACGCAAGCGTTCGCGAGGGCAAGAGCGGGCAGACGCCGCGAGGGCCTCGCTTGGCGCTGCGCTTTGAAGGGATCCTGCAGCTCACCACAAAGAACAAGAGTCCGCTATGACAAGCGATGGTCAGCCGCTGGTTGCTTTGGAGAGGTGACGAGGCAATCAAGGCCCGACGAGGTGGCGCTGTGCGGGATGCCGCGCCGTAGCTCGACCATCCAGTTTATCGGCGCTGCAGTGACGGACCTATGCGCAAGTTGCCAGCCGCTAGATCAGCTCCATCAGTTGGTGCCGCTGAGCAGGCAACTAGGTCAAGCACGCTAATCACGAAGAAGCAAGTTCATTTAAATAGTCGCTGGAAGACATACGCCGCTGGGTCTGCCCAAGCGATTTGGGGATGATGCAGCCCGAGGGGCACCCCAACAAAGTAAGTTAGGAACATGAAGTAAAAGGATACACGCAGGACGGACCCACGCTGCCTCGGGAATGATGCAGCCCTGGGGACGCCCACCGAAATGAAACTTGAAGGATGTCACCGATGACGTTGAAGATGAAGAGATGTGGAAGTAGCGACGTCGTGGCTGCGTGGTCGATTCACGAGCCCCGTGCCCAGAGCCTCGGGAGGCTCCGGAGGCACTGTGGCTCTCGCGACCATCTCCATCTCTCGCCAGATCTGGAGCGCTCGCCTCGTTGAGCCTCCGTGATGCTCCCCATGAGGCGCCGGTACGCATGCTGCTCAGGCACGCCGTAGGGCATGCGAACGTAGCGGTGGGTGGACCTTCACAACGCCTGCCTGGAGGGCCTGTAAGAGCCTCGAGAGGCGGCCTGCTGAGCCTCTGGATGTCGATGCGACACGCAGCCCACCATCCTTGCCTGGATGGGGAGCTACGGGCGTAAGCTGTGGCTCGCTACTCATGACTCTTGACTCCTCGCAGCCCTCGAATGATCCGGCCGACTAACTCCTCGTGGTTTGGCCCTCCTTGCCTTGCTCCTTCCTAAGGGAAACGTGCTTTGAAACACGCCTGGGTGCCCAAGCGCCCCTCAGGATCTTAGCAAGGTCGGTGGCCTCCAGAGAGAACCCCAAGCCTTGCTCGAGGAGGGCGGGGGCGCGCCTTCCTATGTGATGTATGGAGGTGCCCCCGAGCAAGCGCAGACTGGGGCCTGCCTCCCGAGGGTCGGGCTGGCGATGTGTTCTTCTTCTTGGGAGCGGTCCCTGGGAGCCTCACGCCCCGCGATCCGGGTCTTCAAGTGATGCGGTTGAAATGCTCGCCTGTGGAGCACATCGTGATCTCTCTCTTCACAAGGCACCATGATGACTCCACCGCTTCCGGCATCTTGAGGACGCTAGCCGTGATGAGTCACGGCCATGAACTTGGCCAGAGCTGGGTACCCAGGATGGCATTGTATGGCAGGCGTATGTGGGCGACATCGGGTCGATGGGCTCAGGCGGTAGTTGTTGCGCCTCAAGGCGACAGGAGGCGGACCTGCCTAATCGGAACGGTGGAGCCATCGGTGACTCCGAGAAAGCCTTGGTTGGCTCAAGTTGATTGTAAGGCACTTGAGATTGTTGAATGTCTCTACGGACATGACATTGAGCCCGCTCTCGCCGCTGATGAGGGTCCCGTGACTTGCACGCTGTCGATGATTGGGGAACAAAGCATCAGAGGACTCGCTATGGCCAAGACTTGAGCTGAACCGCTGAGCTGAACGTGATGGCGCACGCCACCACCGAGAGGGCGTGGCTTCGAGCTTGGGGAGGACTGATTCACTTTGCAGCGAACTGCTTGAAGATGCGTTGGGAGGCTGGGCTTGAACTCCGCCCAGATGCAAGCGATCGCATGGCTCCCGGAAGCCCCCAGCCCCTCGGCCCCGATGATGGTCCTCGCTTTCCTTGGCTGCGGCGGCAGAGGAGGGAGGCATGCTTCCTTTATGGACGATCCTCGCGAGGTTGATCCCTCCGCCTCACGCGAGGCTGATCCTGCCACGATCCGCGAGGTCGGTCGCGCCACCCTTGGCGAGGGCCACGGTCTTCCCAAAGATCCTCAGGTTTCTTCCTCCTCCTCGACCGTAGCCTCGATCAAGGCGGTCGGGGCCGACCTAATCCTACCTTCTCGCACGGGCTCGGAGCTCTTGACATTCGCTGGTGTTGTGGGTGTGGAGGTCGTGGGTACACACAGCACGGCTGCCCTTGGAAGACTCGGGCTGATCTCTCGCCTGGGCTTGGTGTCCGGTTCTGCCACAGCACGGCCGCCTTTGCGCTCTTCACGCCCTGGCCTTGGATTTCTCTCTCTCGGGTCTCAAGGGCCGGCAGCTCGAGGAGGGAAAGGCGCTTCTTCCTCAGCCCTGGCGCACTTGGTCGCCTAAGTTGAACAGCTCCAAGGAAGTGCACAGATCTTCATGCATCGCCAGCCCTCCTTCATCTTGACATCACGCACACCGCCGGAGAAGGCTGAGATGATGGCCCCTTGGTCACCTTGGGAATCTTGAGCGTGCATTGTTGAAGGCGCTGATGTACTTCTGCAGGGTCTCCCCCGTTGCTGCTTGATGCGGCGATGTCGCTTATAGCAGGAGGCCGGTCCCAGTACCTTGAAGTTGGTGATGAAGCGGGTGCGATCTCGCCCCAGGAGGAGATCGTGCAGAGCCAGTGTTCAGAGCCAGTGCGGGCTCCGGCCCTGAGTGCCATGGGAAACCAGTTCGCCATGACCTTCCTGCCCTGCCATGGCTTCAATGCCCAGCTCAGAAGTTGGAGGAACTCCGCAGGTTGGCCGTGGTCGTCAGAGCGAGGAGGCAGGTCTGGCTTGAACTTGCTGGCCATGCGACATGCAGCTCAGGCGGTGAAGGCATGGCAGCTCTGTCAGGGCCACGGAGGCCTTTGGTGACGAAGAGCCTGGTCTTGTGGGTCCCCATGTGCGGCAGCTCGAGCAGCTGGGGTCTTGGCGGCTGGAGCAGGAGCGTGGTCGTGACGAGCCGCTGCAAAGGAGCACTCAGCAGCTTCTGGGGGCGAGGGACTTCTTGGCAGCTCGCTTTGCTGCTACCGGGCGCCGGACGTCCCGGTTCCGCCAGGCCACGCGCTTTGGGGCTGTGGCGCTTTATTTTGGGGAGGCGGCCGAGGCGCCTCGAGCTTCATCGCCTGCAGCAGGGCGGTATGCAGCAAGAAGGACGGGCGCTGGGGAGCTCTTCGCGCGAACGAAGCTCGGCGACGCGGTCGAGCCACTCTTGTAGACGCTGCCGATCGGGCGGTAGCGCAGAGCTCGTTGCCGCTGGCGAGCGAGCTCGAGTTTTCCGGCGCTGGAGCGCGAAGACGAAGAACAAACGGGGCGATCGAGGGAGTAGCAGGCGGCCCTTTGCCTCACGGACGGATGCTGGGACGATGTTGTTGCTCGTTTCGCCGGGCCGGTGGCGGCAGTGACGGGAACGGGGGGCGGCCGCCGACGGGGCCGCTGGGCGACGCGGGAAGCGAGAGCGCTGACCGCGCGGGCCCGACGAAGCGCTCGACATGGATGCGATGGTCGGCGAAGAATGGGCGGCGGAAGATGACTCAAGACGCACCTACCTGGTGCGCCAAATGTCGGATTTCGGGTTCCTGCAGACCTCTAGGTTCAACACCGGGTGTGCACGGAGATATCGCCTCTACCTACCTGCACCTCATTACCGCTAGGATCTAAACTATGAAAGGAACAACACAAGAGACATTGTGGTTTATACTAGTTCGGGCCACCATTGTGGTGTAATACCCTACTCTAGTTTGTGGTGTGGTGGATTGCCTCTTGGGCTGATGATGAATAATACAAGGAAGAACAGCTCATGAGGGTCTGTTTCTTGGTCAGCGATGAACTGCTAGGGGAGTTCAATCGCCCTCTCTCTCTCTCGATTGATTTCTTGATGATGGATCAAGCCCTCTACCTGTGGGGTGGCTAGTCCTATTTATAGGCAAAGGCCCCGGCCTCTTCCCAAATATTGAGCGGAAGGGCGCCAACAATTGGCCATTTTGAAGGGGAACATCTAGTACACTTATCCCGACTAAAGTTGGTCCCCGCCCGTCAAAGGCTCGTGGTGACGCCGGCTTGGGCTCCACGATGACTTCCTTCCCGCCGCTATGACGGTCTTGGTCTTGTTGCATCAAACGGATGCCTTTGCTTGATGCTCTCGCCGCGCTTGCCCCCTTTGCACCAAAGAGGAAAGGAGGACATCAGGCGGGCTGGCGCCTCCGCGCCTCTTGGTCGCCATGGTTGCGCCATGGGCACCTCGTGAGGTACCCCGCTTGATCTCTCCGCCCTCACAAAGGCTACCGACGAGGCTGCGGCCGAGGAAGCTTCCTATCGTCCGCCCCACGAGGCTTGGCCCCTCGCGAGAGTCTTGAGCTTGTGCTGATGAAGATGGGCCCTGATGGGCCACCCCTTGAGCCACGCCGCAGGCCGCAGGCAGGCAAGTCTGGGTACCCCCGTTCCCAGAACGCCGACAATGAACTTGACCGCAGAGCCTGCTGGGATGGCACGGACAGCTTCCACCTCAGTCCACTTGGTGAATTTGTCCACGGCGATGTAGAGGTAGCGATAGCCCCCTGGCGCCCGAGGGAACGGGCCCAGAATGTCCAGCCCCCAAACTGCGAATGGCCATGAGAGGGTATAGTTTGCGCACCTCCCGCCGGGCCGATGGATTTGCTTGGCATGAAATTGGCAGGCCTCGCAAGCCTTTACTAGCTCAATCATAGGCCGAGTGCTGGGGCCAAGAGAACCCGCCATGAACGCCTTGCCAACGAGGGTTCGCGATGATGAGTGGTGCCCATGCCTCCGCCGTATGTCTTCCAGCACCTTCCTTGCTCTCTCGGGAATGCTGCTAGGGACACATCATTCGCCGCCCCCAGTAAAGCTCTCCATCCTCGATGCAGAGGGGTCGTGGCTTGCCGCGCCACATGCTCCACCTCCTCCTCCTTCTCCGGCAGGGTCCATCAGACAGTAGCTCTGAGCTCGTGGATCCAGCACCTCCCCGAGGTTCCAATGCCGGCAGGTGTGTTCGAGGCCGAGCCACAGTCGGGCTCCCGAGGCAGCGGCCGAGGGAGGTCCTCCCGAGGTTGCGCCGCTTATAGTGACGGTGCTGGCCGAGGGCCTCAAGAGTTGCTCCTCAAGACGCCAGCTCCCCGAGGCAACCGCTTGACTCTCTTCATGGCGTGTCGCCTCTTGATTGGTGCTGGTGGCACATGCAGCAGCTCCAGCCCCTGTAACTGCTTTCTCCATCCTATGTACCGCCAGGTAGGCTTCCATGTGCTCGCCCCTTGGCTTGTATATCTTGTTGGAGAAGTTGACGAGGAGTTGTGAATCGCCTTGATGATGAGGCGCTTTACCTCCAAAGCGATTATGCTTTCAGCCGCTATTAGGCCTTCATATTCTGCTATGTTGTTGGAGACCTTTTCCCATGCCGAAAACAGAGCTGCACGATATAATAGATCTTGTCTTGAGTAGGGATACGAGCACTGCACTGCCCCCTCGCGCCATGTCGGGAGGATGCCCCGTCAAGTACATGACCCAGCCGTCCGTGCCTCGCCTCCCGGAGAAAGCGATCGGTTCGCTCGCTTCGAGGCCGGGTGCCTCCGGCCCATTCTGCCATGAATTTGCCAATGCGCCCTTGATGACTCTGTTGTGTTGAATTCTAGCTGAAACGCCAGTAGTCGATGTTCCACTCGGCACTCTTCCAACTGAGTTAGGTTTCGAGCACCCTCTCCGTAGGGTATGCTGAGACGACCTTGATGGGATGACCTTGGAAGTAGTGCTGCAGCTATGGAGGCTACCAATAGCGCGAGGATGAGCTTTGGGGCATGGGTACTGCTACCGCGATCCCGTGAAGCACCGTGGATGACGGCACACCGGTGCTCGACGAGAGTAGGAGCACCGACGAGGCTCGTGCCTCCGGAGGGTCTCGACGCCTCCCGAGCCGACGGAGCCCCAAAGGCTCGGCTGCCTCACGCTGCCTTTCGCCCTAGGGGCATCTTCCTCGCCGAGGCTGGTTTCCGGCCTCACGAGGCTGTGACCTTCATGAGGCCTTTCTTGAGCCCATACCATCGGCCGGGCCGTGGCCGGGCGTGACGCAACCCTGATCCGGCGCTTTCCCGAACCGGGCTACTAGGGCTGCGCCAAGGAGTAGGGTGTGGCGGCGAGGTAGAGCGCCAGGCTCAATTGATGGGCGCGACCATCACAGAGGGCTGGTAAGGTACCTCTTGAATTCTTGAATGCCTTGTCGGCCTCTTCACCATTCAAAGGGACCTTCTTCTTCATCAGCTTGAAGAATGGCAAGGCTCGCTCTCCCGCTTGAGATGAAACGCCCTAGCGCGGTCACGCGTCTGTGAGTTTCAGATTTCTCGAGGGTCTTTTGGCGGCTCATGTCTTCGATCGCTGACCTTTTTCCGGTTGGCCTCGATGCCCCTATGGGACACGAGGAAACCCAAGATCTTGCCCGAGGGGACTCCAACACGCATTCTCGGGTTGAGACGCAGATCCACTTTATCAAGGCTCGCAGTTTCTTCCAAGTCCAGATCGTGGTTTTTGCCTCCCAAGACTTCACCACAATGTCATCGACGCATATCAAAGATTCCTCCCGAGTTGTTGGCCTGTGGCTGATGTGCATCACCATTGAAAGTTCGAGCTCGCGCTATGCGAACCCAAACGGCATGCAGGTATAGCAAAGACACTCCGCACGGGTCGAAAGCTGCTTCCACGCCTTCCACCGCCATCTTGATTTGATGATAGCCCGAGAAGGCATCCAGAAGCACAGCAGTCGACTCAGCAATGTGGATTCGACGATCCGTTGATGCGAGGAAGCGGAACGGGTCCTGGGGCAAGCCTTGTTGAGGTTGGTGAAGTCGACACATACACGCTCCTTTCCCCTTCTTTGGCACGACAACCGGTTGGCCAGCCAATCCGGTAGCGGACCTCACGAATAACCCCCGCTGCTTCTAGCTTATGAAGTTCTTGGACGATGAAAGCTTGTTTCCTGTGGACTGCCGCCGCCTTTCGCTTCACGGGCGACATTGGGGCACACATTGAGGTGATGCTCAATCACGCCTCGACCCCCGCCAACCGATCAGGTCCCCATGCGTAACACCTCTTGTTTGCAGCTGCAGAACTTCACCAAGGCCTCCTCCCGCCGGGTTCGAGGTTTGCACCTATGGTGAAGGTGGCGCTGGGACCCGCTCTCGATCGGGTACCTGCTTGGTTTCCGCCTTTGTTTTGAGTGAATATCCGCTTTTCTTGACGGCGCAGCCCCTTGGGCTCGGGGGCTGCTGGGCCTCAGGCCACCGCAGCCGCTTTGAAAACAAGCTCGAGTGCTCGCAAAGGTATCTCCGTGTTTCCCGACACGGTGGACGCCGCTGCCCCGGCATCTTCACGAGGTTGTACGCCGGTGAGTTGTTGCTATGAACCGGCCAAGGCCGGGTAGCCGAGGATGGCATTGTAGGGGAGGCTGATGGGGGCGGCGTCGGTCGATCAGCCCGCAGGCGGTAGTTGTCACGGGTGCCAAGGTCACCGGGAGGCGGATTTGTCCTGTGGAGGCGGTGGAACCGCTCCGACTCTCAAAAAGGCTCTGGGCTGGATCTCTCTCGGCGGCACATGGAGGAGGCTCAAGGCCTCACAGAGAGCACGCGGAGGTTGGTTCGCCGCTGATGAGGGTCCCGTGACTGCCACTTCACGATGGTGGGGTGCACAACATTGAAGCGCACCACCCGGCCGGGGTTGGAGGGGTGATCGTCCGAGTTGAAGAGCAGGTCGGCCTCGGCACCACCCAGCCTGGCTGGGCTCTCGGGCGCTTGAGGCGGGTGATCTCAAGGGTGAATGGTTTGATGTCGCGCTTGAAGGTGGCGCCAGTGAGCCGCCTGTGAGAGCTGCGACGACCGGGGCGCCCGCCCAGCGCTGGATGGTGAGGTAGAGGTCGCGCAAGAGTCTCTAACAGTGCCTGCTGCTCGCTCCCGCGGCCCAGCAGGGCGGCGTTGGCGGCAGTGCAACGGGAACGACGAGGGCGCCCGCCGACGGGAGCTATCTCGGCGATTTTGCGGGCGCGAAAGCAGCTGAAGAGCCGGGCGCGAGCTTGCTTGGCCGCCAGCCATGGACACGATTGAAGATCACACACGACTAGCGGAAGAAAGATTCCGGCGCACCTCTACCTGGCGCGCCAAATGTCGGATTTTGGGTTCCGGCAGACCCTTGAGGTTCGAACACTGGGATGCGCGCAGAGATCTCTCCCCTACCAGCTCATGCATGCATGGATTGTGAGGGATCTAAACTAGGAACGATGAACAACGCAAGGGACGCGAGGTTTATACTAGTTCGGGCCACCATTGTGGTGTAATACCCTACTCTAGTTTGTGGTGTGGTGGATTGCCTCAGGGCTGATGATGAATAATACAAGAGAAGAAACAGCCTCATGAGGGGCTGTTCTGGAGCTGGTGCGATGGCGAACTTCTTCGTGAGTTCACGCCGCTTCTTTCTCTCTCAAGGTGATCTCGATCCTGCCCCTACCTTTGTGGTGGTTAGTCCTATTTATAGAGGGAGGCCCTGGGCCTCTTCCCAAATAATGAGCGGGAAGGGCGCCAACAATTGGCCATTTTGAAGGGGAACATCTAGTACACTTATCCTGACTAAAGTTGGTCTTCGGCTGCCAAAGACTCTCCGACGGTGATGCCGCCCTGGCTCCACGATGACCTCCATCCTACTGCTCTTTCCGGTCTTGGTCTTGTTGCACCAAAGCGGCAACCTTGCCTCGATGCCTGGCTTATGCTTGCCCCTTCGCACTAAAGGGGAAACGAGACATCACAGTGAGGCCGGGCGCCTCGGGCGCCTCGCCTGGTCTCGATCAATCATGGCTTGGGCCACGGGCACTGTGTAAGTGCATCTAGTGCCCCTTAGTGATTTTGGTGGATTGAAGACTTATAGGTTAAGGAACTAATGCGCTTGTGAGTGTACACTGTCTATAAGTCTATGAGGAGTTTGATATTTACAGAGAAAGTCGAATTTAAAATGAAGTTCTTCGATCAAGACTTTGATATTCAAGACTTTTCAAGACTTTGAAAGTGAAGAAATTGGTGTGACCTTGAAGACTTGGTATTCATTTGAGGAACATGAAGCGTGAAGACTTTTGTTTTCGTAGTTTCATTTTCTCTTTCTTGAGTCATAGGAAACACCGCATCGTTAAAGGGGGTCGAGGAAATACTAAGGAAAAATTTCCATGTGATGCTCAACTCAAAATCCTACACCTACCAATCCCTTCGAGTGAAGCCTTTGAAATCTCATACAGCTCACAATTTCTTCAAAGGATGAGACGAAGTTCTTCTGGTCGCCGAGGAATTTGTTCTGACCGAGGAGTTAGGAATTCGCCATGGCGGATTGCCTACACAAGGAGGAACATGATAGCCCGAGGAATTTGAGAGTCAAATTTCCGATCGCTGATGTGCTGCGCGCCACCTGTCCCAAAATATCTTATCCACCTAACGGTCATATCATTGAAGGGCATTTATGTCTTATCATGTCGGGCTGCTCCTAGGCTATAAATAGTCGCCCCTACAACCACTAGCTGGTTGGCTGCCCGAGAGAACTTGACACTTGTCATTTGAGAGCAACCCATCCTCCGAGGACTTTGAGCGAAAATCATCGAAAGTGAGGAAAATCCCAAAACCAAACCCCTATAAACCCAAAGTGATTGAGCATCATCAAGAAATTGATCCCATGTGATCCGACGCTTGTTACCTTTGAAGACTGTGCTTCTTCCAGACGGTTAGGGCCATGGTCTAGAGCATCCAAGAGGAATTGTGGATCGCCGAGTGACCAAGTCTGAAGGTTTGGAAGTCGCTCAAGACTTACCACGAGTGATTGGACGAGGTCCGTGTGACCTTAGTTCAAGGAGAATACGGTGAGGACTTGTGTCCTGAGCTGCGTGCTCAGCGATCGGGTGTCCGGACTGTGTCCTCGAGTTTAAATACTCAGCCGCTTCCAACCAGACGCATAACCGAGACAAAGCAGTTGGAACTGGTCTACCAAATCATTGTCTTCACCAACCTAATCGGTTCTATTTCCTCAACCCTTTCATTTCCTCATTACCGTGTTGAGTGTTTGTTCATATCTGTTTGAAGACTTTGATCAAGACTTTCTCAATTTCCTCGCCAATTTCTTCACCGCTTGTCTTCATCTTGTGTTATCCTCGTGATTACGCTTTTCAGACTTCGTGCTAGTCTTCATTTCATCATGATGACCATGCGTATTCTGTTATGCTTACTTCGAGTACTTATTCCGTCAGCAAGTAGTTCTTCGCTAAGGAATTTCTCACCAGCAAATTCCTCAAAGAAGAATTCATAAAATCGCTTATTCACCCCTCTAGTCGATATAACGCACTTTCAATTGGTATCGAGCAAGGTACTCCCTTGTTCGCGGGTGATTTTGGTTTAACCACCGGAGTTTTAGTTATGTCGACCGCAGGTATGATCAAGGTCTCAGCAGGTGTCCTACCTTGATGGGATGGACTACCCCTATCGAAGAACAAGATGCTAATGCATCTTGAAGCAATTGACAACAATCTCGGTATGTTGTGGAAAATGGTGTTCCTCACCACACCTTCTCTGAATGCTGCCGATGTGAAGAGATTCAAGCAACTCGATTCTCGCTTAAGAATATCATATGTGGCCATCCGAGCAAAGGTCAATATGGAAGAGTGAGTGCTTTGAATATGCCAAGCTCATCTCGGACAAAGCTGTCCAAAGTGAATGAAGGAGTCTCAACTCAGCGTGACTCTCGAGTTGATGTTCTTCGAATCTCTTCAACCGCTTCAAAAGACTCGACAACGAAAATGTTCAACAAACCTTCGATCGCTTTCACCGACATCTCAAATGAGCTTCAAGCACTTGGTGCACCGACATCACCGACCATGAGGTGGTGAAGAAATTGTTAAGATCGCTGATTCCTCATTTGATACTCGCACCGATGATACAAGAGCGCAAGACTACAAGTCACTTGATCCTCGCTGATATCCTCGAGAGGCTAAATACTCATGAGTTCCAGCTTGTCAAAAGAGAGATCTCTATGGTTCTAGCTATGGAAAAACGCGCGCCTCAAGGCCAAGGCACATGGTCTGAATCTGAGGTGAAGACTCGTAGTAGCCTTGAGATCCCAAGAATTAGGCCAGAGCTAGCATCGCTCGTGAAGAAATTCCGAAGTTCTCAAGACGTGGTCGATTTGGAAAATCCTCAAGGAGCAAAGTGATTCCTCATCTAGGACTATAAGAGAAGACTTTGTCACAAATGCAAGAAACCTGGTCACTACATCCAAGATTGTCCTCAGTGGGAAAAGGAATTAAAGAAGAAGAAACACAAGGATTACAGTTCTGATGATTCGAAGAAGAATAAGAAATCATCAAAATCCTCAAAGCCTTCCTCTCACAAGAAGAGCAGCTCCAAAAGGCTCTGCATTCATTGGCAAGGAAATGGACTCAAGCTGAATCGAGGAACATGAGGAAGAGGAGGCATTAGAAGAATCTGAGTCCGTGTGGCGAAGTCTAGCTTCTCGCCATCGCTTTCACAAGAAGTCCATCTTCAACTCAAGAAAATGACCTCACCAACAAAGCCGATGAAGATAGTGATGACTACACTCCCACCTATTGCTTCATGGCAAAGGTGCCAAGGTACTCAAATATACCTCCTCCGAATCTAGTGAAAATGAATCGATGAAGATCTAAAGCCCAGCTACTCAAAACTTGCTAAGATTGCTGTAAACAACAAAGGGCTTTTGAAAAGGTTCAAAACATGCTAGATAAAAGTGATGATATGTTAGGTGAAGAAATGGATCGACTAAAGCCCCGATCGAAAATCTTCAGAGACTTCGCCTAGGTTTGATAACTTTCAAGGTCATCATAACACTCTCTTATCTCGATCATGAGAAACTTTCTTATGAATTTCTTCAAAGAAAGCAAGATCTTGAGAAGCTAAGAGTGAGTTATGAAGATCTTCGTAAGGAGCGCGATTCATTACTTGCTCAACAAATCAGCGCTTCTTAGAAGAATTTGTTCCTCCATGCTTAAAGTGCATTGAACGTGAATCGCTAATTCTTCACCGAATGTTCAAATGCTTCAACTGTTATAAATTCTTCACTTGCCTCGCTATCACTAATTCCTCATCCGAGGACATTGCTAGTATCACTGACGATGCAGGGCTGAAGGAATTGTACATGACAGCATGTACAAAAGCCTCAAAGGGCATCGACTTTTGTGATGTGCTTAAAAGCAGATCCTCAACAGAACCCTAGGAAAGAGGGTATTGCCTTGAGAGGAAACTCAATGCTGATGGAACATATTGAAGCCCGAGCAAGATCCCAAAACCTCATGGGTTGCTGCAAAGGACCTCCAGCTTGATCCATCTAACTTATCTGGCTTTACATGCTAATCTCCTCATTCTTCCGATGAGTCATTTGACTCAACTATAAACTGTTCAAAATCAGAATGGTGAAGTATTTGCTAGATATGTTGGCACTAATCGCAGGAACGGTTCCCTATGAAGAAAATCTGGGTTCCCAAGAAGTGCCTTGAAAGTCTTCAGTGAATGTCCTCATGACACCACCGTGAAGAATAGGAACCCCAGATCAAATTCTTCATATGGACCAAATTCTTCATATGGATCCAAGTCCTCATACGGACCAAATTCTCACATGGATCAAATTCTCAAAAGGATCAAAGTCCTCATATGATTATCATCGTGCTAACAACTCTGCTTCGCAGGTAGAGCTAAGGGCTATGAATATGTGCATTATTCTTCAAACCAATATGTTCATAAGTCCTCAAGAATTTCTCCGCTTATTCATATGCTTACCCTAACCCTCTTATGTGAAACGAAATGGATTGGCCTCTATGCCACCATTCTCATATGGTGCTCGCAGAGTGATGAACTCTTTGCCACCCCTTCGATGTGGGTGGTGAAGAAAAGAACTAATCTCTTCTCAGAGGGTCAGTCTCCAGACGTGCCTTAACGTCCAAGAATTTGTCGGGACCTGACAAAATGCCTGAAAGGACGGAGGCTAATCATGATGAAATGAACTTTCATTTCACACGTCCTCATACTGCTTATCTGAATACTGACTGATGAAATTCATCTGATGAACTTGATATCATATTCTTCACTGATGAAGTATATGAGATCGTAAGTTGTACTAATTCATCTGCAGGATGATCAACCCAAAGCCACTGAGTGGGTTCTCGATAGTGGATGTACAAATCACATGACTGGTGACAAGAATCTATTGATGGATGCTCCCTTATCACCGTCACATCTGAAGCATATCATCTTTGCTGACAAAGGCAAAAGTCGTATTGGTCTTGTAAGGTTATGATCTCTAAGGACATACACATGGACAAAGTCATGCTTGTTGAGTCCTTAGGATACAACCTCATGTCATTCTCAATGCTTTGTGATCTTGATATGGTTGTTATCTTTGGCAAGTATCGTTGTGTTGTGATTATGGAAGTCGACAATTCCAAAGTCTTCAAGGCTTTAGGAGAGGAGACTTGTATATTGTTGATTTCTCTACAGACCACAACCAGCCGTGTGTTTACTTGCAAAAGCTTCGTAAGGCTGGCTATGGCATCGGCGACTTGGTCACGCAGCATGAGGAATTTGCACACGCCATAAGAAGAAGCATGTCATTGGCATTGAGAATGTCAAATTCCTCAAGGATCACTTGTGTGGAGCCTGTGAAGCTGGAAAATGACCAAGGCCAAGCATCCAAATAAGACTATCATGACCACTACTCACCCCTTTGAATTGCTTCACATGGACCTCTTTGGTCCTAATCATTACTCAAGTGCACTAATGATGCATCTCTATATGGCTTTGTTATTGTTGATGATTACTCTCGCTACACATGGGTACACATTGTTACTTACAAAAATCAAGTGCGTGAAGTCTTCAAACGATTTTCCTCGAGGGCTTCAACTAACTTTGGTGTGAAGATCAAGCACATCAGAGTGACAATGGAACTGAGTTCAAGAATTCGGTCTTGATGCCTATCTTGATGAACTTGGTATTACTCATGAGTTATCTCTCCTATACTCCTCAAAGAAATGGCGCCGTGAGCGCAAGAACAAACTCTTGTTGAGATGGCTCGACTATGCTTGATGAATACAAAACGCCTAGTCGCTTTTTGGATTGATGCAATTGATATCATGCCACATCATCAATGAGTATATCTTCACAAATTCTTCAAAAGACTGCCTATGAACTCCTCAACGACAAGAAACCCAATGTGTTATTTCAAAGTCTTCGTGCTAAATGCTGGATTAGAGATCCTCATCACAACTCTAAATTTGCAACCGAAAGCACATGAAGGTTTTATGCTTGGTTATGGAAAGGACTCGACACCTACAGTAGTCTTCAACATCACTCTTCACAAGATTGTTGACATCAGAGATGTGCGGTTCGATGAAACTAATGGCTCGCAAAGAGAGCACCTACCTTCGTGTTAGATGAACCAGCACCGAGGAATCTATCAAGTTCAAGGCAACCGAGGATGTCATTCCCATCAAGAAACTGCTGAAGAATTCATTCTCAGACGCCAAGAACGCCGAAATGATGCACTCAAGATAATGTCAAGACAATGGTGCCGAGGAAAATGATCAAATTCCTCGACGACAACCAGCTCATCCTCGCTGCAAAAGAAGTGCAAGTGGAGAAGATCATCGATGACATTAAAGCGCCAGTCCTCTCACACGCCAAAAGCTTCACATTTATCTAACTTTTGTGGGCACTATGCTTTTGTCTCTATCACAGAGCCCACTAAGGTAGATGAAGCATTTCGAGCCGAGGGATTCAGGCCATGCAAGAAGAATTACATCAGCTCGAGCTCAACAATGTCTGGAACTGGTCAAACGTCCAGATCCTCGCAAGCATAATATCATTGGCACAAAGTGGATCTACCGCAACAAGCAAGATGAAAATGGCCTTGTGGTGAGGAATAAGGCACGATTAGTAGCTCAAGGCTACACACAGGTTGAAGGAATTGATTTCATGAAACTTTTGCACCTGTTGCTAGACTTGAGTCTATTCGATATTACTTGCTTATGCTAACCATCACAATATCACTTTATATCAAATGGATGTGAAAAGTGCATTCCTCAATGGTAAGCTTGAGGAAGAAGTATATGTTGCTCAACCCCGTGTTTTGAAGATCCAAAGAATCCTCGACAAAGTCTTCAGACTAATAAGGCCCTCTATGGTCTCAAGCAAGCCCTCGGCGTGGTATGATACATTGAAGGAATTCTTCGTGAAGAATGGCTTCACACCCGGTTCACTCGACCCTACTCTCTTTACTAAATCTTATGATGGTGAACTGTTTGTGTGCCAAATATATGTTGATGATATTATCTTTGGCTGTACTGACCAACGTTATAGTGATGAATTTGCCTATATGATGAGTGAAGAATATCAAATGTCTATGATGGGAGAGTTGAAATTCTTCTTAGGTCTTCAAATTCGCCAACAACACAATGGCATATTCATATCTCAGAGAAATACCTCAAAGATGTCCTCAAGAAATTCGCATGCAAGATTGCAAAGGCGCTAAAATTCCTATGCCCACAAATGGCCATCTATGCACTGATGAAAATGGTATTGACTTCGATCACAAGGTATACCGCTCCATGATTGGTTCTTTATTGTACTTATGTGCATCTAGGCCAGATATAATGCTTAGTGTTTGCATGTGTGCCCGATTTCAAGCTACACCAAGGAATCACACCATAAGGTTGTGAAGCATATTCTTCGATATCTAGCTCACACACCAACACTAGGATTATGGTACCCCAAGGGCTCTACTTTTGATCTCATTGATATTCTCGACTCGACTATGCTGGTGATCGTGGTGGACCGCAAGTCAACATCCGTACTTGTCATTTCTGACGATCTTTTGGTCCGTTGGTCCTCAAGAAACAGAATCATGTGATCACCGCTTCATCATGGAAGCTGAATACATTGCTGCTGGCTCGTGTTGTGCTCAATTGCTGTGGATGAAGCAAACTCTCAAGGACTACGGCATCAACGTGAAGAATGTGCCTCTCATCGTGACAATGAGAGTGCCATCAAGATTGCTCACAACCCAGTTCAGCACTCAAGACAAAGCACATTCAAATTCGCCATCATTTTCTTCGTGATCATGTGTTGAAGGGCTTACATCTCCATCGAGCATGTGAAGATCAAGAACAGCTAGCTGATATCTTCACTAAGCCCTTGGATGAGAAGAGATTTAGCAAGTTGCGTGTGAGCTAAATATCTTAGAATCTTCAATGTTCTTGAAAAGGACACACATCCTAACACTTATGCAAAATTGATGACTTAGATGTGCAACACATGAAGAAACGCTTTTCTTCAATCAATGAAGAATAACACTCTAGTGTGAAGAAATTAATGAAGAATTTGATTCTCGTAACCCTACGACAATTGTACGCTGTGTCTGAAATCATCATTCTTATACGGTGGGTCACGCCACCACCAAAGTTGAAAATCTTCAATTTGAGTTTTTCCTCGTTTTGAAATTCTTCAGTTTTTCAAATTCTTCAACTTTGCAAAATCTTCACTGCTTCGCTGCCTTTCTTCATTGGCTATATATATATATATATGGTTTATGTCCTCTACAGATTCACTTATGGCTATTTCTTCAAGTCGCTTTTTCGCTAAGTGAATGTGATCGACCCTTCCCCTCTATGCTATACTCAACCCAATCTATTCACAAATTCTTCATGTGCGCTCTATTTGAAACTCGCTCAAAATCTTCACCGTCCTTGATACCAAGAAATTGCGAACGGAACTTTAAAACTGATCTTATCCAAACTTTTGGTTTTGCCGCCAAACCGCTCCGCATCCCACGATGCATTATTTTACTCACCCACAATCGTGACACGATCTCCACTACACAAGACGTGGATGACACATGTCGGAGAAGGAAATGGTCAGGCACGCTCGCCCTAAATCTTCAGCGATCCGCTTTTCCGGTCTATAAATACCCTCTCCTTCCTCACTTTTTTACTCCGCCGACCTCTCTCTCCCGCCGAGCTCCTCAAACCCTAGCGCCGCCACTACTCCATCATCGCCGTGAGGAAGAGCTTCATCGCTCGACCTCGTCACGACGATTGCCACGATCATGAAATCCTCACTCGCCGCCGCCAGAGCTGTCTTCCTCCGCCAAGTTAGGGCGTGGAAGATCTGAACTGATTTAACTTCCCAACTGTTCTTCTTAGTTCGTCGTGTTCTTCACTTCGGTAATTAAAAGTTACTTTTATTACTCGCTTTGATTCTCAAATCTTCCTGAAAATCTTCAAAGGTGTTTATTCTTCAAATCTTCACATATGAACACCTCAAACAAAATATGCTCTTGATTCGCTTTCTAAGCAATGATTTTCTTCAAGATTCCTCAATTGTGTGGATCCTCGATCTATAACTCGAACCTAAGACAAAGAACGCTTAGTGAAATTCTTCAAGGCTCATCTGGTCAAAATCCTCAAACTTGTTCTTTTGAAAACCTTCCGAGAACGATATGACCTCTCCAAATTCCTCGCAACTATACTCTGCTCACAGTACATGTCCGCCGCTGAATCACTAGGTTCTCATCAACTTAACTCATTTGCAGCTGCTCTCGAAGAAAAACTGCATACTTCTTCGAGAACTCAATTGTTCAAATTCCTCAATCAAGAACATGGCGTGACGGTAAGAAGCCACAGAAGGGAGGAAAGAAACCCGAGGTTATGATCATGCTTTGAAATCCCTAAGGAAATCTATGGCCGACTATTGCACACCGATGAAGAAATTCGCCTCAATCCTCCATGCCCAAGAGCTCCATTGGCACTGCCAAGTAGCTGATCCCACAAGCATCAAACGTGGTGAGGACTTTCCTGATGAATGGGCTAAGCGCCAAGCTAAATTGGCAAAACAAGCCAAGGAGGCAGTGAAGAAATTCAATGAGGATTCTGCCATCGCCATCAAGCATCGAGGCCTCGGTCAAACCGAGGAAATCCATGCCAAAGAAGCCTGCTTAAGCCAAGTGTTTCACCATCAGCCACTCACGGCCAAGTTCTCAAAGAAAGACCTCAAAGCAAATTCTCACACCGCTGCTGCTCCACCAAAGTCCTCAACAGCTCCATCAAAGTCTTCGCCTCGTGCATCCGCTACATGTCAAAGGACTGCTGGTTTTCAATTGCCTCCGAGTTTCAGAAGTTCCTCAAAGAGCTCCAATTTCATCATCCGCCCGACTCATCAAGACCAAAGCAACAAATGGACGAGGTCCTCGCCAAGTCCAAAGAAGAAACAGGTTGCATTCCATGTGCCTTCGATGATGAACTTATGGAAATCATCGAGACCGCCAAGAAAAGGCCATAGAGCCAAAGGTACATTTGTGCCATCGCTGTTGATCCAAGAAAGTCCTCGATTATATTGATCTCTCGCACAAGGATCCCAATACCCCTATGCCTCGACTTTCATTTGACACCCGGACAAAGTCATATGTTGACCCATTTCATCGCCAAGAGAAATGGAAGTTTGAAAAGGCAAGGAAATCAAAAGGCTCAATACGTAAAGGAGAAGTTCCTCAAGAAAACGTTGTCAAAATGACACCGAGGAGCTTCAAGGTCCAGATCGAATTCAAGACCTCAAAGAAAACTTCGATTCCTATTATGCTGATTGGCAAGGAGCCAAGGTCGATTCGCTAACTGACGAAGAATTCACAAATGTTGCTGCCCCAACGCAACATGAAATTCCTCAGTCAAGCCTCACCAAGCAGATCAAGAACATGCCAAGACCACCGATGACGCTCTCAGCTGCTGATGAAAATGCTAGTTCCAGGCTGATGATCCCATTCCACCACCGAAGAAATTGCCGTGGCATCCACTAGTGGTGCGCTCAAGAAATCGAACAAGACAGGCAACCGCACTAGCCATGCCCAAGAAATTCAACCAGATTCCTCAGCCTCCCCGCGCCAACTCCAACTCCAATTCTTCCATCCGCCTCGATGTGAAGAAACCAAGGCCGCGTAATGCTGTCAGAAGAAAAGGAAGGCATCACCGTCAAATTCTTCGCTGCAAAGAAATGAAGCCAATGACCAGCTCATTCAAAATCCAATTGATGCTGTTCGATTTCTCCATGCCATCAAAGGACCTTGTTCCTTTGGAGAAGACTATGAGATCCCAATCGATTCGATGAAGAACATCATTCTCGCTGCTCAGAGCAGATTGATGAAGAAATTGAAGTGGACGCAATCCTTCAACCCCAGCCATTTCTCACCTATGCCTCAGTTCACAATCAAGAGGCTGGTGTTGAGGAAATTGAAGATGAAGATGGATAGAGGATGCACCACACCGTGATGAATGATGACTTTGGGAAAGTCAGATCCCAATACTCCTCTCTTCACCCCGCCTCCAACAGATTCCTCACCCTCGCACAAACAAATTCAAATGGACTCAAGAAACTCAACCCACTTGCTCAGGCATGAAGAAATTCCAGCCACTAGTGTCGATGAACTGCCGCTGCCGATCCTCGACCGCACTCTGTTGAGGAAGAAGAAATTCCTCACCAAGAACCTGAATTCGATTCCCGAGGTGGTGATGCAACTCATCGACACCCCTCCGCCAAGCAAAAGAATCCATTCTCAAGCAAACAAAAGTTCAAGGCTGATGATTTCTTTGCCGAGCACGTATTCTTCATCGACTATAATCCATATGATTTCGCTCGATTAGAAGAGGCGCTTCGACTGCCACCAAGCCAACTTCTATTCCTCAATGCTCTTCAACAAGGATAAAGTCTTCGATCATGCTCATATTCCTCATGTGGACATGGAGTCGCCGCCAGCTTTGAGCCACCCTCGTTCTTCACGACGAGGACTTCTGAATTTCTGCACCGATATCTCGGATCGAATGAAGAACTAATTCTTCAATTCTATGCAACGCTGCACATCACCGGAGACGCTCAAGACGTGAACTCATGGGTATTAGATCGATGTCCGAAAATATCACTACAAGGCACCAAAGAATCGAATTGCTTCGCTCTACCACTCAGTCCTCCACTTGATGGTGCTCGTTGTATCTACAACGAACCGTAACTTTCAAATCACTATATGCAAGTGCCGATGAAGCCTTTGAAGCCAAGGAAGGCCCTAAGAACCAAATTTCGCCAAGGAATTATTGTATGTGCCTCTGACCGTTCATCGGATTCTCGACGAAGACAATGAGTCCTATCAAAGGCCACGACTCAATGATGAAGAAGTCCTGGCATCATGAAGAATATGCTTTTCAACATCATCCATATGCTCCCGCCAACTTCCATGATTTCTTCATGAGGACTCGCAAACATTGCTATGTCACCATTTGAGCTGAAGCCTTATGCGCTTTGGATAATGAGATTCATCAGACAAGGTCTTCACCAATTACAAAGCTGATACTCTGAACCACCGCAGCTACTTGCCCCCAATTGAAGTCCTCAAACGGACATTTACCTCACCGATGACAAGGGCAAGGCTATCACAGATCGATGAAGGCATTCGCCCATTGATGGACAGCCAAAGCAAAGATCCTACTCCACCAATGATGACTCGCCACACATGACTCTCGCCAGAAATACCTCACCAAGCAAAGTCCTCAAGCCATCAAGACCTGTGGTGATGACTCGATCGTGAGTTACTCCTCGCCTTTATCGTAAGGTTGATCGAATCATAAATGGGTCAAGTGTCGCTTTGTCTATTCTTCACAACATGACCTCAACACACAATGCAAAGGAAGAAAACCACTACTACCTCCATGAAACCTTCAAACGCACTGGCTGTTCTTTCACATGTCTACAAGGAAGAAGAACCGACGGCAATGGGACTCAAGGAAGAATTTGACTGGTCTGCACCTCCAAGAAATACAAGAAGGTCAAAGTTCCTTCCTTGGTGGCTAGCCCTATTCTTCATCTCGCGACATCGATGAAAATGAAGACTTGGACGACACCGCTGCAGGTCCTACTACAACAACCGAATTCTAACAACGCCAAGCGCCCTTCTTCAACTTGAAATTCTTCAGAGCGTTAGTCCTCGCTTCGATCCTTTTGGTCATTCGATGACAAAGGGGAGAAATTTGAGTTAGTCTTCAAGCCGGTCTAGTTTATTGCCTATATACAGTAATTTATTCTTGTTAAGTTACAACTCGCTCTTCCTAAACTTTTATTGATCGAGTTGTAATCTTAAACCCGATGGTGCTTTGATACTTTTGATGCATTATTCTCTTGCACTATGCTCCTTGAAAATCTTCATAACAAATCTATTTGAGCTCGGTACTTTTGATGTTATTTTGCATGCTTGTCCTCATTAATGTTATCGGACGCATGCTGAATAACATCAAGCACCATATTTCATCATGCATTTCAAATTCTTCATATTATATGTCAAATGCGTATGAATTACAAGATATAGGGGAGATCTCCATGATTCAACTCTTCAAATGTGCATTGCCTCAAAAGCAAATTCCTCACTATGCACATCTTCGTGGGGAGTTCTTCTATATCTTGCAATCAAATTCCTCATTATCAGTATTTACACTTCATATTTTATCCTCGTTGAAAACTTAACTTATATTGTCATCAATCACCAAAAGGGGGAGATTGTAAGTGCATCTAGTGCCCCTTAGTGATTTTGGTGGATTGAAGACTTATAGGTTAAGGAACTAATGCGCTTGTGAGTGTACACAGTCTATAAGTCTATGAGGAGTTTGATATTTACAGAGAAAGTCTAATTCTAAAATGAAGTTCTTCAATCAAGACTTTGATATCCTCAAGACTTTCAAGACTTTGAAAGTGAAGAAATTGTTGTGACCTTGAA
>JAHIAM010018053.1:0-24359 GCA_021605205.1 Aegilops longissima | reverse complement strand
CAATTCCTCTTCTTAACCTGTTGGAAAGGGCATTCATAGTCCTCTTCATCACTAGTTCATCCTCTGTTTCTTTCCATCCTCTGTTGGAAAGGGCCCGCTTTAAAATATGTATTTATCTCTTTTCTGTATGCCACATGTATACGTATAGTGCTGTGAAATTTTGCACATATGTATTATACATGTGCATGTGTCTTCATAAATAAATTTGAAAATTTCAGCTCCAAAAGTTAAAAGTTGAAAACAAGCTCACTGAACTCGGTTCGCTGGCATTTTTCATGCTCGTGACACATTACCTATGGATCTAAATATCATCTTTAATCCATGTAGAAGGGATAGTTTGCAATACAATAGACGTTGTATTGATGGGTGATGGTACGATATATAATTAAGGGAACACCTCTACCTTAACTATACAAGACTAGAGGTGGACCATAACTTCAATATACATGCAACACAAAATACAACTCAACCCTCCCCATCCCTCCGGCAATGAAGCGCCAGAGACACAGAGATCGACCAAACCTCGAAGACGGAAGTAGGCAATCCCTTAGTCATCACATCAGCAAATCATGACGTCAGCACGTGAAGAATTAACACGCGCCAAGGGCTGCTCGCCGCATGCATCATGAATATCGAGCTCAATATGCTTCA
Organism: Aegilops longissima; assembly: GCA_021605205.1. Taxonomy (NCBI): domain Eukaryota; kingdom Viridiplantae; phylum Streptophyta; class Magnoliopsida; order Poales; family Poaceae; genus Aegilops; species Aegilops longissima. Next base: position 23,708 of record JAHIAM010018053.1, on the reverse strand, counting down.
CGCCGATGGTGCACCGGTTGGCGGAAAGGTAGACCGCAATGACGTTAGTAGCAGAGAGACAAGAGTGGCTTATGAACATCACAAAGCAACCCTTGAGTAGCCGACGGAGCCAGCACTGCCACGACATTAGCCACGGCATTTACTCGCTTCGGCCTGAGCGGAGACCATGGGTGCCGCTCAATGACCAAGAGATCAATGAGGGCCAAGGTAGACGCAGAGTCGACGCGGGATGCTGCCGTGGCGCTCTGGGCAGCCACCGGCCAAGATCGAGAGGCCACGAGGCTCTGGAGGCGAGGCCGCTGTGGTGAGTCCAAAGACAGATGGTGCCGTGATATAATGGAGAATACGCCCACCAAAGTCCATCGAGAGTCACGAGCGCATGTGGAGGCACACCACGGACAACAGACGTAGCTGGTTCGTGTCAAATCAAAATGTAGCACCGACGATAGAGCGACAGAACCGCCAGACGCCAGAGACCCTCCAGAAAGTTAGACCTTCATTGTCGACGGCAGGCTGGCTAAGCTATAGCGGCACACCTGGTTAGGGCGTTCACATGCAGAAGAAGTCACACCGTTTGACCACCTCGATCCCGAGGAAGTAGTGCAGAGGCCCCAAGTCCTTTAGGGCTAATCATCGCAAAGACGAGCAACAACAAGGAGATCGAGGGCGACGCTGGAGGATAATGTCACGACGAAAGTAGCAGATATGTGGTGCCTCGGCCTCGATGATGATACACAAGAGTGAGGCATCGTGAGCGAGCGGACCGAAATCCCAGAGATCGCAGTAGAAGGCGATATACCGGGTACTGTGCCCGAGGTGCCTGCTTCAACCCGTAGAAGAGAACGGAGAGCACACAAAGTCGGGTGCTTGGCATCGACGAAGCGGCTGTCACAAGACACACCTGCCAGCAAGGTGGTTGCAAGAAGGCGCTGGAGACATCCAACTGGTGCATGGTGCCGCGAGACCACCAACCGGAGAACGGCGTTGATCATGCCCGGTTTAACAATCATGTAAGGTGTCGGTGAACGACGCCCGCAAGACTGCCAAATCCATGAACCTACCGCCTAGTAGCGCCGAGAACTGTCCGCAGTCTTGTATAAACACCCACTTGCCAAAGATGATGTTGGCACGAGGGGTCGCGGAACAAGCTTCCATCGCGCGGTTGCGCAGAAGGTCGAATCCCTCTTGCATCGCAGCTAGCCAATGGGGATCCCGGAGGGCAAAGGCGAAGCGAGGTGGGGATGGGTGATATCGACGTTGAGGTGGCGACACATACTGCCGGAGGAGTAGCGTGCTCGGGTCGGCACTCTGCCGGCACGGGTCACACACGAGAGGTAGAGCCGGGAGCCATGGGGTCAAGAATAACGGCGCCGCTGTCAAGTGAGGCACTGTAGCGTGGCGGCCAGGAGGCGATAAACGAGGAGGACGCCGAGCCCATCGCCAGGTGGTGCCAACCGGGTGGCTATGTACCCACCGCTCAACTGTTGGAGGGAGACGGGACCGAGGCCGGGTCAGACTCGACCGTGGAGGAGTCGAAAATCCCGAGCGACGACGGCAGGCGCCCGTGTCGGGCCTCCCAGCCACCACAAGATCACTGAGGGAGGCACAAGCCCGACCAAGGGACCGGTTTAGAGACCAAAAAGAAACACTGCCTCTTGACAAAGTACACGCGGGTCTCAGGTGTACACACTATGAGGACAGGATCATAGCACCAAGAACTTTTGGTGTTAGAGGGTAGCCAAGGAAGACGCATGACCAACGTGGTGCTAGCTTGTGTGGAGGGTGGATTGCATAGGATAACAGAGACACCCAAAGATGAGGATTCATCATAGGGACTGCAGGTACCAAGTAGGGTATTAGGGCGTGAGGGAGTCCCGACTAGGGGTGTCCGGATAGCTGACTCATTTCACGGCCGACTCCAAGACTATGAAGATACAAGATTGAAGACTTCGTCCTGTCCGGATGGGACTTTCCTTGGCGGAAGGCAAGCTTGGACGATACGGATATGTAGATCTCCTACCATTGTAACCGACTGTAACCCTAACCTATCCGGTGTCTATATATAACGGAGGGTTTTAGTCCCAGACTAACAACAATCATACCATAGGCTAGCTTAGGGTTTAGCCTCCTTGATCTCGTGGTAGATCTACTTGTACTACCCATATGCTCGCCTTGGTTCGTGGCTGTCTCCTCCTTCCCCTGAGGCAGCGGTGGTGGTGGTGGTGCCTCGAGGTGTGTGGTCGGGCGACTCGACGCGTGGAGTCACGGCGGCGCGGGTTGGGCAAAGGGCCGGGTGGTCGCTGCTCTAGCCGTGGATGGCTCCACGGTGGCTTGGCAAGTCGGCCGCGACGGCTGGCCTGCCCTGCATCGGTTCGTCTGTAGGCGGCTTGTATCGGCCGATCCCTCCTCCTGTCGCCCGGCTACGTTGCAAGGGCTGGCCTTCTCTCAGGCTATCATCGCTTGTCTGCTGCCGCGGCGCAGGGTCCGAGCTTGTCCGCATGATAGTGCCGCAGACTAAGCTCTCGCTCACAGACGCAGGTCGCAGGACTCCTTGCCTCGCAGATGGTGTTATGGGACCGAAGGGCCGCCTGCGGCTACAGCATGGGTCGATGGAGGCCGATGGTCGACCTATTGGGTCTCTAGGCTGGGGTCACCGAGGTGCGAAGTGGGACCTTTCGCCGCCTCTTTGTTGATAGCGGCAGTGTCTCGTGGGTGGTGTCAAGGTTTGGATACGAGGCGGCGCCCTGGTGGTGGTTATGCTGTGTTTCGGGCGAGGCCGTGGCTTGGTGGTGCCTCGTGGCTATGGCCGTAGGGCGTATGGCCACGGTGCGGCGCTTGGTGGCGGTGAGTTTTGTCGGGTGAAAACTGTTCTATCTTCTGACAGACCGGCGGGGCTGCTTGTTCCCTTCTTGAAGGCCATGCCGCTCTCATTGCTCGTCATGTTCGGGGAAACTCTAATCCTCGGATGGGGCGGTGGCGCTCGTGTCGTAGATCCTTCCGGCGCCGAGCCCACGGTTCGTCAGATGCGGCTTCATCTCTTCAAGTGGTAGTGTTAGGGGTGTGTTGCAAATACTTATGTATCTTGCCTTGGGGTGTGCATTGTGGTGGATGCTGGTAAATCGAAGTTAGGGGATCGTGTTTATATATAAAATGCATGAAAGCTTTTTTCGTATTACTACTTGCTACATTGCTGCACAGATCTCATCACACCTTTGTTGCCCCCATAAGAACAGCTGCACATATGGCCCTGTTTGTAGGTTCTCTTACCTTTTAGCTGTGATCAACTATGGCCAACTAAAGAAAATGCCTTGGCTGCCCCTGCTAACTTTGGATGTGGTGTTACCTTCCGCCCTCAGCTCCAATTACTGAGTTGGGTGCGCTACATAAAGGTATGCAAGAGTAAGATGTGAAGTGAGTTAGCAAAAGGCTAAGGCGGCAAGAAGTTGAGACACCCTGTTTCTTAATGGACTTCTGGACTTGCTTGAAATATTCATGCTCGGATCATTGAATTAGTTTCTTTCCTTCTGCAAATTCAGTTCATACCAGAAGAACTTGGGATCAATTTAAGCTCAATGCCAATTCTGTGCATCTTTATTTGTTTGACCTTTCTAATTGTTAGGCCCTACCATGGAGAGATGTTGTGGACGGCACTATTCTTGTGTGGGGATCTTCTGAATGCGAAAAGGAAATCGGGTACACCAGTTGATCAGCTTCTATGGAACTCATTTGTCAGATGCAGTGCCGTGTTGATGTTTTCAACAGAAGTGCTGATGGCTGGCAACTGTTGAGGTCTAATAATCCTCCCAAATGGACAATCATTGAAAAGTTCAACTCAAAATTTCCGATTTGCCGTGGCCCTACCAGTTAACACCACAATTCAAAGAATCGCCGTAAATCATTCTTTGTAGATGTTTCCATGGTGCTAGTCTGCTGGACGTTAATGAAGTCGATCTTTTGCAGGTGAATAGTCTTATTATCATAGGCGATCTTTAAAAATGGCACACACAGTTCATAGCACAGTAGTAACCCAAAGTTACATTTGAGCTTGTAGGCACCTGAATTGTTTCTTTTGAACTGCATTCGCTCATTGCTGGGGCACTCGATAGGGGAGAATAAATCATGGCACGCGAGATTACCTGTTGCAGTTGCTTTAGCTAATATATAGACTTCACTTCTTTTTAGAAATCTTACTTTAGCCAACTTAGCTTTTGCAATTTAAGTAGCAACAATGTACTTAATTCCTCATGTCATGAAAAAAAGTGTCAGCTCATCATGATCGACGTGCTACATGCGGATTACGCGTCATGCACAGTTTAGTGATTAAACTATGCCACTACTAATAGGTTCCGATGTCTCATGCATGCTCTCTTTATTCTGATCTTGCCACACGTCCGCTGAGTGTTCAGGTTACTCTATATTACCTTTCAGGCTGTAGTTGATCTCATTCAAAATCATGAGTGCTATATGGGAGGGAGGGGTGGGGGTATGGCGGCAAGAGAACTAAGCTAGGGCATGCATCTAAAGCTGGCACAGAACTATATATATAGTAGACAGCCACCCTCAGAACTTCCTCTACTTCGTTTCATCCTTTTTCCTCCTCTTCAACTTGTCTAGCAAAGAGGAGTCCAATTCTCTCAAATAACAAGGATTCTTGCCTTCCATTCCCATCTGCACCAACTCTTCGTGAGATACAACATACCTACTCTTCATCTTTTCTCTGTGGTGCATGCATTCATGTTTGACAGAGTTGAGATCGAAGCAAACACAGCCGCATACTACTAGCTAGATCAAGGAAACACCATTCGAAGCCTACTACGTGCATGGATCACTGGAGTGAAAGTGAGGGAAGAGAGTCCATGATCCTATCTTCCAACCCGCATCAGCCAAAAACTGCCGCCGGCCTGTTGAAGAATTCTGCAGGGGAGAGGAGCACAGTTGCTGTTACTCGCTCGGAGCGATGTACCTGGGTTCCCGGTCCTATTATCGTGGGTGCAGGACCATCAGGGCTTGCTGTTGCTGCATGTCTCAAGGAGAAGGTGTCGACAGCCTCATCCTTGAACGCTCCAACTGCATAGCTTCTCTGTGGCAGCTCAAACATATGATCGTCTGAGCCTTCATCTTCCACGGCAGTTCTGTGAGCTTCCTCTCATGCCTTTCCCTGCTGATTACCCTATTTATCCCTCAAAGGAGAAGTTTGTAGCGTACTTGGAGAAGTATGCTGCACAGTTCGGCATCTGCCCCAAGTACAACCATGTGGTGGTTCGTGCAGAGTATGACGAGAAGCTTCTGTTATGGCGGGTGAGATCGCAACTTACAGGCAGAATAGAAGAGGAGGTGGAATATATATCTCGGTGGTTGGTTGTGGCGACTGGTGAGAACGCTGAGGTTGTGCAGCCAGAGATCGACGGACTAAAAGAGTTCAAGGAACAGTTGTGCACACCAGTGCATACAAAACTGGCTGTGCATTTGCAGGAAGCGTGTTCTTGTTGTTGTGTGGTAACTCTGGCATGGAGGTCTGCCTAGATCTCTGCGATCACAATGCACAGCCCCATATTGTAGTAAGAGACACTGTAAGTGACTTTCTCTTCTCCTCTATCATTATTGTTTTGACAATGTTATTCAGTCATTGTACCGTGAACTCTTTTATTACTTATATAATACTCCTCCATTCACAAATATAAGACTTTTTCTGAATCGGAGGTATATAGACACGCTTTTAGTGTGTTTCTTCACTCATTTCTGTCCGTATGCAGTTCATATTGAAATATTCAAAATATTTTATATTCGTGAACGGAGGGAGCATATGTTTCCAATACTAATCCTATGAGATGGCAAACCTAGACTAGTGGCAGGAGGTGTCCCTGGTTAATATATTTGTTATATTTGCTGAGTCGTCTGTACCAACGACTCAAGCGTGCTTATCAACTTAAGGGAGGCATAATATCTGAAATCACTAGTGCAGTGCACATCAAAACAGTTTTTTTTCAAGGCCAAATTGTTCTCACACCTGCAGCAAAGTTGGCTTTTCAGTAAAAGTTCAGGGTTAAGAACAAGCTGCCACTTGAGGAAAGGTGGAGATTCTGGAAAAGGCTTCTCCATTGCTGCCTATTAGTCTTTGAATTATTTATTTTCGTGATTCATTTCCATGCATGTGTACTTGCATATTGTTTGGCCACAGCTGCGTCTTTCATCTCCATGTTCTTTTCCTTGATTAGTTGCCTGCTAATAGTTTTCTTTGCCCAATTATAGTGCAAAGAGCTTTCTCGTTTATGCTTCACAGGAAAACTATGATTTGCACATGTTAGCCATGGGTCCCCATCACCACCACGAGAGCATAGCATAAGTCTGTCACTTAGAAAAAACATTAACAAAATGACTTGAGAACCTACTTTTATGACTAGGTGCATTCTTTTCACAGCTCTTTCAACTTTGAAAGAGCTTAGTGAGATTAAGAAAAGCAAGCATCCCTTCCAAAACAATGCAAGCCAGGGTTTTCTTACTATACTATGTTGGAGAGGGAATAAGTTTGGTCCAGGGACCAAATTGGTCGTGTTGTTTTGTAGCATGCAGAAAGCAGACTCCAGAAAAGAGAAATTTGTGCCGATTAATTTTCTGATCCAATCATTAAGTCCAAATGTTGCATTGCCTTTTGTGAGGGCTAGCTAAGATTTTGTTCATCATTGGCAGGTACACATCTTGCCCAGGGAGATGCTGGGTCAGTCTACCTTGGGCTGTCAATGTGGCTGCTCAAGTGGTTCCCAGTCCACGTGGTGGACCGGATTCTACTGCTCGTAGCACGGACCATGCTTGGGGATACTGCTCGGTTTGGGCTAAAGCGGCCTACGGTCGGCCCCTTGAGCTCAAGTCACTCTAGGAAGACCCCAGTTCTTGATGTTGGCACATTTGCAAAGATTAGGTCTGGTGATATCAAGGTCTGTTCCATATCACTGAAGTACAAAGCAACACTAAAGTGATTGTTGATAGAGCCTATCCACCAGTCTCTGCCTTAATTTAAGTACTGAGCTGCAATTTCTCCATTGGTTGAACTATGCAGGTATATCCGCATCAAGAAAATATCAGGACGACAGGTAGAGTTTTTGGATACACGGTCGGAGGACTTTGATGCAATTGTGCTTGCTACTGGCTACAAGAGCAACGTCCCCTTATGGTTGAAGGTGCATTACATTTTCACAGTGACAAAACGAATTAAAATGACAGTTGGATGAAAAACAATGCAACCTGTGTGTGTTGACCATAGCTGTCTGTCATATGTCAGTTTTATTCCGAAATGGGCATTTGCGTGCTCTTCTCTGAATCGTGTTTTTTGTTCTGAAATGGGCAGGACCGGGAGTTGTTTTCGGACAAAGATGGATTGCCAAGAAAAGCATTTCCAAACGGATGGAAGGGTGAGAGGGGCTCTACTCGGTCGGACTACCGGCGTGGCCTGATGGGAACCTCGATCGACGCGAGGAGGATCGCTCATGACATCGAGCAGCAGTTGAGTGCTGAAGGGAAGCTCTAGCTCCGGTCGCGGTTTGTTTGCCATGGTGACACAGTTGAGTGCTGAAGGGAAGCTGTAGCTCCGGTCGCGGTTTGTTTGCCATGGTGACGCAGTTGAGTGCTGAAGGGAAGCTCTAGCTCCGGTCGCGGTTTGTTTGCCATGGTGACACGGTGACAGTGGAAGGCGTGCCATGGACTGATCTTGAGTTTGTGAATATATGTGTAGGTTTGGCGAGAATAATACCATGTTTGCCGACTCCAGCCATGTGGTTGAAGCGGCTATGCTGTGTTGCTTGCCTTGGTAGTGCTTGTATAGGCTATTGTATTTGTCGATTTTTTTGTGTTATTTTGGTTTTGATGACTAACCATCCTATATATAGGCTGCTGTGTATCATCCTCGGCGGGTAATACCATGTTTTGACAATCGGGCTCTGTTTGGCCTCGACTGATCAATGAATCTAGATTTTTCCCTATATCAGGTCCCTGTCCGTTTCTTTTCACCCTGCATATTAGATTTGGTTAAGTCAAACTTCATAAAGTTTTAGAATTTATATTTAAAATGCCAACATCTGCAATACTAAAGATACACATTGTGAAAATTAATTTCATGATGCATCTAATGTATGAATTTGGCATTTTGAATGTTAATATTTATTCCTACAAACTCGATCGAACTTTGCAAAATTTGACTTTAGACAAAAGAAACCAACGGAGTATATATATTTCCTCGTGCATCGAACGACCTACCAGCAAAGCAGCCGGAAGCTTCACAAGTTGGTGTTAAGAACAAGATTCTGCTTTGGTGCTTGCTCTTATGTTATGTTATGTCACTTGCACTATATTTGTAGAATTACTCTTGCTTTGCTCCATCATCGAGTTCACTTTCGGCTACGAGCTTTTGAGGCTCAAGAAGAGGCCCCTCTTCCTAGCTAGCCATGTCCTAGGGCTACGGCCCTAGCTAGGTAGGACTGAATAAAGGAAATCCGGCTACCTACTGGGAATCCGTTTTCCTTTTGGTAGGCAAGCCGTGCAGCAAAGTTCTGGTTGCTGGCCGGGCAGCCGTTGTGCGTATCATTGGCGAGATGACAGCAGCGGTGACGGCACACAACATGAGGACGTCCTACAAAAGTCACTCGGAGTTGGAGTTGAGGGCGACGAGGTAAATCTTACTACTGCCAAGACAAGTGGAATATTCCAGGGATTTTCACTGTGGACATGACAGCCTGCGACGCTAGTGTATCTGCTGTTCTTCGATTTTTCACCTGTTGTTCCTCTTCGTCTCCAACAAGGAGAAATTTTGGTTCTCCTGTCCATGGACCTCCAGGTGCGTTAGATCTGCATGGAAGGGCTGGATCAATTCATTCACCGCTCCTCTACTACATATCATTCACTATGCCTGAAAAATAAAACAGATCATGCATGCATACATTGATTAACTGGATGCTTTGCCGAGTTGACGAGCTTCTAACCCTAGCCACGCGTCAACCAAGGAGCATTTGAGAGCAAGACGTACGTAGCACTGGTATGTGGTTTTATAAGTAAATAAATTATTGTTTATTATGGTAGATGGCATCTAAACAGGAATGAGAAGATAAGCAGTAGAGATCGATGGATGGATGGACGGACTAAAGAAAACGATTTGATGACAAGGACAGGGCAATCACATGCATCTGATGACAGTACATGGATTAGATTACTTCGCCCAAAGCACGTTGACTACATTTTCGTGCCATGGCACATGATATGAGTGGATACAGCAGCATGTGATGCGTACATGTCGATGAGTCATGTTGGAAGACATGGCCGCTCTCTATTCCACTGTTTGCGCGAGACTAACCAAAGCTGTAGCTGGATCGAACCATATCAGTACGTACGTCATGGGATGGGAGGGACGATTAATGAGTAAACTAGCTCTCTGCAACAAGGAGAGGAAGCATATGTTCGTCCCTGCTCCCGGCCAAACGGAAGAGAACGAGGAGGATAGCCCAGCCATCGAATGTAGGGTCGATCAACTCAAGTACGTAGCAAAGCAAGTGATGGATGAATGAACGAGGAGAGCGGGCAGCAGTGCAGCCATTAATTGTTGGTGCACGTTGCAATCAGGTTGCAGCAGCGGCTTGATTGGGCCAATGTCTTTCCTTCCTGGCCTATCTCTGACCGACTGGAGCAAAAGACCATGCATGCATATTGACCGGCGCTATGCATGGGTTTAGGCGCTTACGTACGTACGAAACTCTGTGACTCCGGCCAGCCAAGGAGAAACCAACGAGCGAGAGAGTGCGGCCATTGTAGCGTCGATCTTAATGCATGATGGGCGTTGTTTGCAATCATGAGCGAGGCTCCGTGGCCCGGCCCCGCCGTCATAGGAAAACTAAGCTTGCTCTGCTAGCCTAGCGAATGAGATCGGAAATGAATGAATGTGCGTACGTGCGCGTCGCTGTGCGTGATTACATTTCCCGGAAGATCGAACATGCACAGCCCTTGTCAGCAGCCGGGTCTTGATCGATCGGTCGAGCCAGCGGATGATTAGGCTGACGGCGACGCGCGCCGGCCCGGCCGGCCTGTTGCTCTACAGTGGCCCAAGTGCCGAACTCGACGCCACTGCCGCAGATCCGTCCTCGCCTTCTCGACGGACGGATCCGCGGTGGTGGCGCTCTACTGACTGGATGGATCGATCTGGGCTGGAGTTGGATTAAACAAGGCGGAGGGAAGAAAAGGTCGCGCCACCGAAAAGGAGGGACGGAGGAGGGAGGGACGGGGCACATGCGGAGCAACACTCTGCGAGAAAAGCGCAGGGAGTACACGCCCAACAGAGGCGAGCGGAACCCAAGGCAGGCGCAGGCGCAGGCGTACACATGCGCGCATGCATGCACGCACGCACGCACGCACGCAGCTGATTGGGAAATGATCGATCGACATGGGCGCAACGCGAGTGCGAGTGCGGCCATGGCCCTCCCCTCACCGATGGATCTTATCGTGCATGCGCTGCCTGTCTTCTTCCTCCCAAGCTCATCTCCCTGACCGCTAGCTCGTTCCCAGGTCCTTGGAAGGCAAAGGCGCGCCTCTTCGGGACCTCGCTTTCCGCGCCGGAACCGCCGGTCCTGGCCTCCCGGGCAAGCACGCGCGCGCGCACCGCAGCTGCTGCTGCCTCGGTGAAACATTCGGCGGCATGATTGCAGTGCACCGGCCGCTTGCATGCCTGCCTGGCCACTTGAGGGCTCGAGCGCGCTCCAGGGAATTTCCTGAAAGGCAGCGCCCGTCCCCGCCCCTGAGTGTCGTGATTCCTCCCAGTGCACTGGAACACTAGCTGCACTATTTGCCGTCTTCTTAGGGTATATGCAGAGGAGATTCCTCCTCACCCTCGCATCCAGTCATGTCGGACGCAGCGCACGCCGCACGCGCACTAGCGACCGGCGGTTCCGGCCACCCGTCGCCCGCGTCTTTTCCCGCATGGAAGACGAGCGTTACCATAAATGATCAAAGCGGTGACGACTGACAAGACATCGTTAACTAGTTAAGCAGCAGATTGTCTTCTGAGCCACGTAGTATAATCGATCTAGCCTTTTGCCCAATCACCTCTGGAGCCGCGCCTAAGTACCACTAGCAAGCAGTGCTAGCACCTAGTAGTCATCACCACACACCACCGTGGCTAGGCTAGTGCATGCCCGGCCGGATGCCCCTCGGGTGGCATGGAAGGCTAACCTCCCACGTACGTCCTCCTTCATGGGCCACACTCAGCGGTCGTGCCAGTGTTGGACACGGTATCTAGATTGGTAATGCGTTGTGGAATCTATGTCTCAAATAAGGCTTTTCATGCTTTGCATCCGGTATGTATCTAGTGGTTGGTTGCCTCACAAGTACTGCCTCCACCAGGTAGCCATAGTGGTCGACGACTTGAATCGAATCCCTCCTCCCTTTATTCTCAACTGAGGCAGGCATCAATCCAAAGATTCATGGGCATGATGTGAGCTATAAGCAGCAAGTTTACAGTGTGGCGCACTAGGCGGCGTCATGCCCATGCACTGTGCTTGCGTCCTTGCTGGACTGCTCTTCTAGCATAGGTATAGCGAGTCGTGCTGCGCGACAGCTATGTGTCGCCGGTACTGATTCCTATTAGGAGGAATCAACTACAGGTGACCACTAGCGGGCTGGCCCATTTAGGGTGGTTGGTCGCTGCCGCTCCTAGCGGTTGTAGTAGGTTTGCTCGACCGGTTTTCTTTTATTTTTTATTTTTTCCACAGGTTTCTTTGATTTTTAATTTTCTCCTTCATTTTACGTTTGTTTCATTTATTGTTTTATTTTTCCTTTATTTCTATGCTATACTTTGTCGTTTTATTATTTTCTTCGGTTTTATTGGCTTTTCTTCTCAACTCTTTGTTGGTTCTATCAGTTTTATTCTTTTCAACACATGTCTACCTTTTATCAGTATACAATTTACATTTCTGTTCTCAGTATACAATGTACATTTTCTAGCACATGTAAAATATATTTTCAATACACTTTGTACAATTTTCAAAAACATGATGTAAATTTTTATTATACATGCTTGAACAATTTTTGAATACATGGTAACATTTTCCAAAAATCGTTGTAAAATGTTTTAATGGAAATAACATTTTTATAAACTGTGCAAACAATTTTTACATTGCATAAATATTTTAAAAATTTCACGGACATTTTCAGGAAAAATGAACATTTCTATAAATATTCCATGTACTTTTTGAAAGGAAATAAACATTATTTGAAACTATGCAAACTTTAATTTTTACATTTTATATAACATTTTTTAAAATATCCTGAACAATTTTTGAAACACCAGAATATTTCCATAAAATATCACGTACACTTTTTTAATGGTACAAAATATTATATATATATATATATATATATATATATATATATATATATATATATATATATATATATATATATATATATATATTATATATATTTCAATGTCACGAACATTATTTTTGAGAGTTGTCAATATTTTAAAAAGCTGCGCTTAGCAACTTTAATACTATGTTAACTTTTTAAAATTTGTGGTTTTAATTTCTTAAATAAATTTAAGTTTTCTAGATATATGCATTTAAAATAAAATAAAATAAAATGAAAAGAAGAAAAGAAACCAAGTGCGGTCAGCATGTTGACCCATGTTGTTACTGGCTGCCCTACTACATGCTCTCTTCAGGTGACGTGAGCTACTGCCTGCAACAGGCGGCACATAGCCGCACCTGTCACGCTGGAGCGTAGAGGTCAACTTCTATCTCTAAAGATATTTTTCAAGGGTCTGTTTGTTGGGGACCAACTAACCAACCGTTATCCTTTGGGGGCTCCTGCAGGTCACTTTTGTGGTTTGGATCCAAGCAAGCGGTGCGTCTGGACGCCTACGTATTGGTACACGAACTTCCTTCGATTTTTTTTCTATACGTTTTTGGTTTTATATTTTTTTCTTTTTTTATTTTAGCCTGACTTTTCTTAGGTTTTGAGTTCTTTTGCAAATCACATATGGTCTTCTAAAAAATATGCTTCCGCGAAGAAACAGTAGTGTTTCTCGTAAAGTAGAGATTTGCTTCACGGAATAGCCACGTAGCCCGCCGTAAGCATAGTCTGCGGCTTCCATTTAGAAGTAAATTTCCTTCTCATGAAATGTTTCGCTGAAAAAGAAAATATAGTATGTGCTTCTAGAAGAAGCAAGCAGAGTTGTGTCCCGAAAAAGGGAAAATCACAACTTTATTCCAAAGGGAAAATGCTTCTGGGTCGATTCTTTTCTTCCGCTCAAAGATACACTTTTTGGTTGTCGGTTTTTTGGATTTTGTTTTTGTTTGTGCATTTGTTTCGGTTTCAATTTTCTTCTTCAGTTTTCATGAAAAAGTTTGTCCAAACCTATTTACTTGATATTTTAGTCTTGAAGATCTCAATGCCGTAAATCCAACGAGTAAATGGTTCTATATTTGGACGCATGGTCAAGAGTGCTTCCAAATTACGATAAGTGATTTACGCAACGCGGTCACTCACGACCAGAATATGGGAAGTGACCTCGGGGCAAAACCTTAACTAGTGAGTTCATATTGTTTGTGGTTGGTCATCCCTGGGCTGGGCTCAATTCACGTGAGGAAGACGTCCAACTAAGAAAAAATAAAATAAAAACCCACTTCAAGAACCTTCTAGAACGTTCCCCAAAAAAAAAACCTGGATAGGAACCGTCTAGTAGGTTCCCAAACTGGAGCGTGAAACTTGTACGTATACTAAAGATAGGCCGGCCCAAATTGCTCGTGCGGGTCGCTCATATGCGTTTCTCCGACAGTTTGACATAAATGCGTCAAATAGGGTCTTCGCACTTGGCACCTTTTTTACTGCGCGGCCCATTGGCAGTTCACGCAGGAAATTTTTTTCCAAAAACCAAACAACATGCAAGTGGAACCTGTAGCTTTATTTCGAGCGAACGTGGTTGGCCACTTGAGCTGGGGTTGGTGGTTACTAGCAGCAGGGGCGGAGCTTCCTTAGGGCAAAACAGGGCCATGGCCCGCCCAGGATTTGCCCATTTTATTTTAACTGTGCTTCGAACCCAGCCCAGTCTACTAATTGCAGTTTATTCAGCACTGCAGGTTCCTCCTAGTGGCAACTGACAAGCATGTACGGCAGCCAGCAGCAGGCGGCGAGTCGCACATGCAGCCGCCAGCACTGCCCTTGCCCCAGAGCCGTCTAGCAGCACGGCAATGCAGGTCTGAAACGATTGCTGGCTGCTGAGCCGCACAATGTATTTTTTCATTCCCAAAAAATCATCTACCATTTTCAATACCAATTTTCCTATAGGCTGGCTGTAGCACTTCGAATAGTCTTTCATCCTGTTGATGAACAAAGTGCTACGCACTGACTAATTGCCTCACCGAAACAAATACCCCTCCGATCATATTACTTATCAAAGAGTCAAAACATTTTGGGACGGGTGAATAATATGGACCGAAAGATAAGTATATATTGTGGAATTTGAAAATTTTAGTTTTCTCCTTCTGACCGCCCGCCTAACTTTTTCTCAAGCTCATGCCACTGCTAAGCAGCGTGGAGCTAAGAAGTATAAGCGTGGAGTTGAGACATTTTCAAAAACATCAAAACACAATTTTCTGATAAAAGTGATTTTTGAACATGGAAATTTTCAAATTTTGAATCATTTAAAAATCAAACAGTTTTTAAGCTTAGAACGTTTTTGAAAAATCAGAACTTTTTTTATAAATTTCAATAATTTTTGAAAGAAGAACATTTTCAAACTCTGAACATGTTTGGTAAACAAGAACAATTTTCAAAATAAGGCTAACATGTTTGGAAAACACAAACAATTTTTCAAAAAGGCTAACATTTTTTAATATGTGAACTTTAAATGAAAACAAGAACAACCAAAAAATCAAGACTAGAACATTTTCTGAAACCCCGGACAAAATTTGAGAACCCAATGTTTTGAAAACACGAAAAAATTGAATAAAAAGCAACTTTTTTGCTTTTATGTTTTTTTCAAAACGAACATGTTTTGAAAAACAACTTTTTATAAAATGAAGTTTAAAAAATAAAATTTAGAAAGGAAAATAAAATGGGAAAAGAGAGAAAACATAAAAGGAAAAAAAAGAAACAGAAAAATAAAGAGAAATGGGGAAAATTACAAAATCAGTTCATGAACCTTCTAGGTGTTCCCAAAACCAAAGAAAAAACTGTTGATAACCCTTTAAAGGTCCCAAAACTAAAACGTGAAAGTTGTATATATACTACGCATGTGTTGTGCCAATCTGCTCGTTTTTCACGAGCGGCATACAGGAGATCCCTATGTGAGGCCATGCAGGCTACCTATGCGTCCTACTACATGGGTCGTAGTCTGTCGTGGGTACCCCACGACTCTAGTTTTTTAATACAGCATAGACACAGATGTCAGATATATGCGCATTACACTACCCCTGGAACGATATCTTAACGACACTATCCTTACGAGCGATTTTCGGTAGATCAGCCAAGATATTTGAGAATAACGAAGTCATCACATATGCCTCCGTAGTCAACACAAACATCTCCTCCCACGAACGAATATCGAAAGCACCAAATAAATCAGCGAAAACGTGAACACTAGGTCAAGTCTAGAACTGAATTGGCCGAATGTAATACCATCGCCCTCCTAACCATCCAATCATTCGACGCTAAGCTAATCATTGAAGGATTTTTGACGTCGTCACTTTGGTCTATTCACGAATCTAAACGAAGCCATGCTGCAATTCCTCTTCTTAACCTGTTGGAAAGGGCATTCATAGTCCTCTTCATCACTAGTTCATCCTCTGTTTCTTTCCATCCTCTGTTGGAAAGGGCCCGCTTTAAAATATGTATTTATCTCTTTTCTGTATGCCACATGTATACGTATAGTGCTGTGAAATTTTGCACATATGTATTATACATGTGCATGTGTCTTCATAAATAAATTTGAAAATTTCAGCTCCAAAAGTTAAAAGTTGAAAACAAGCTCACTGAACTCGGTTCGCTGGCATTTTTCATGCTCGTGACACATTACCTATGGATCTAAATATCATCTTTAATCCATGTAGAAGGGATAGTTTGCAATACAATAGACGTTGTATTGATGGGTGATGGTACGATATATAATTAAGGGAACACCTCTACCTTAACTATACAAGACTAGAGGTGGACCATAACTTCAATATACATGCAACACAAAATACAACTCAACCCTCCCCATCCCTCCGGCAATGAAGCGCCAGAGACACAGAGATCGACCAAACCTCGAAGACGGAAGTAGGCAATCCCTTAGTCATCACATCAGCAAATCATGACGTCAGCACGTGAAGAATTAACACGCGCCAAGGGCTGCTCGCCGCATGCATCATGAATATCGAGCTCAATATGCTTCACGCCGATGGTGCACCGGTTGGCGGAAAGGTAGACCGCAATGACGTTAGTAGCAGAGAGACAAGAGTGGCTTATGAACATCACAAAGCAACCCTTGAGTAGCCGACGGAGCCAGCACTGCCACGACATTAGCCACGGCATTTACTCGCTTCGGCCTGAGCGGAGACCATGGGTGCCGCTCAATGACCAAGAGATCAATGAGGGCCAAGGTAGACGCAGAGTCGACGCGGGATGCTGCCGTGGCGCTCTGGGCAGCCACCGGCCAAGATCGAGAGGCCACGAGGCTCTGGAGGCGAGGCCGCTGTGGTGAGTCCAAAGACAGATGGTGCCGTGATATAATGGAGAATACGCCCACCAAAGTCCATCGAGAGTCACGAGCGCATGTGGAGGCACACCACGGACAACAGACGTAGCTGGTTCGTGTCAAATCAAAATGTAGCACCGACGATAGAGCGACAGAACCGCCAGACGCCAGAGACCCTCCAGAAAGTTAGACCTTCATTGTCGACGGCAGGCTGGCTAAGCTATAGCGGCACACCTGGTTAGGGCGTTCACATGCAGAAGAAGTCACACCGTTTGACCACCTCGATCCCGAGGAAGTAGTGCAGAGGCCCCAAGTCCTTTAGGGCTAATCATCGCAAAGACGAGCAACAACAAGGAGATCGAGGGCGACGCTGGAGGATAATGTCACGACGAAAGTAGCAGATATGTGGTGCCTCGGCCTCGATGATGATACACAAGAGTGAGGCATCGTGAGCGAGCGGACCGAAATCCCAGAGATCGCAGTAGAAGGCGATATACCGGGTACTGTGCCCGAGGTGCCTGCTTCAACCCGTAGAAGAGAACGGAGAGCACACAAAGTCGGGTGCTTGGCATCGACGAAGCGGCTGTCACAAGACACACCTGCCAGCAAGGTGGTTGCAAGAAGGCGCTGGAGACATCCAACTGGTGCATGGTGCCGCGAGACCACCAACCGGAGAACGGCGTTGATCATGCCCGGTTTAACAATCATGTAAGGTGTCGGTGAACGACGCCCGCAAGACTGCCAAATCCATGAACCTACCGCCTAGTAGCGCCGAGAACTGTCCGCAGTCTTGTATAAACACCCACTTGCCAAAGATGATGTTGGCACGAGGGGTCGCGGAACAAGCTTCCATCGCGCGGTTGCGCAGAAGGTCGAATCCCTCTTGCATCGCAGCTAGCCAATGGGGATCCCGGAGGGCAAAGGCGAAGCGAGGTGGGGATGGGTGATATCGACGTTGAGGTGGCGACACATACTGCCGGAGGAGTAGCGTGCTCGGGTCGGCACTCTGCCGGCACGGGTCACACACGAGAGGTAGAGCCGGGAGCCATGGGGTCAAGAATAACGGCGCCGCTGTCAAGTGAGGCACTGTAGCGTGGCGGCCAGGAGGCGATAAACGAGGAGGACGCCGAGCCCATCGCCAGGTGGTGCCAACCGGGTGGCTATGTACCCACCGCTCAACTGTTGGAGGGAGACGGGACCGAGGCCGGGTCAGACTCGACCGTGGAGGAGTCGAAAATCCCGAGCGACGACGGCAGGCGCCCGTGTCGGGCCTCCCAGCCACCACAAGATCACTGAGGGAGGCACAAGCCCGACCAAGGGACCGGTTTAGAGACCAAAAAGAAACACTGCCTCTTGACAAAGTACACGCGGGTCTCAGGTGTACACACTATGAGGACAGGATCATAGCACCAAGAACTTTTGGTGTTAGAGGGTAGCCAAGGAAGACGCATGACCAACGTGGTGCTAGCTTGTGTGGAGGGTGGATTGCATAGGATAACAGAGACACCCAAAGATGAGGATTCATCATAGGGACTGCAGGTACCAAGTAGGGTATTAGGGCGTGAGGGAGTCCCGACTAGGGGTGTCCGGATAGCTGACTCATTTCACGGCCGACTCCAAGACTATGAAGATACAAGATTGAAGACTTCGTCCTGTCCGGATGGGACTTTCCTTGGCGGAAGGCAAGCTTGGACGATACGGATATGTAGATCTCCTACCATTGTAACCGACTGTAACCCTAACCTATCCGGTGTCTATATATAACGGAGGGTTTTAGTCCCAGACTAACAACAATCATACCATAGGCTAGCTTAGGGTTTAGCCTCCTTGATCTCGTGGTAGATCTACTTGTACTACCCATATCATCAATATTAATCAGCAGAGTAGGGTATTACCTCAATCGAGAGGGCCCAACTGGGTAAAACATCGGTCCCTTGTCTCCGTTACCATCCGCCTAGACGACGCTCGGGACCCCTACTCGAGATCCGCCGGTTTTGACAACCGACATTGGTGCTTTCATTGAGAGTTCCTCTGTCCACCGATAGGCCCGATGGCTCCTTCGATCATCAAAACGACGCGTCCAGGTGAGACTTTTCTCCCGGACAGATCTTCGTGTTCGGCGGCTTTCCACCGCGGCCAACCTTGGCCATCCGAGGATCGAAGCTACGCCCCGCCATCGTCGATTGAAGTTTGAACTATACGGCCGATATCCGGGAGACTTGATTCGACGGATTCGAGCCGCAGCCGCGCGGCGATCGCCTCGAGGGCATGATCTAGCTCCGCAATACAAAGGCCTCGAGGCCGCATCAAGATCCGCCCCACCCTTAATCCGGAGCCGGATTCCCGATCAAGGACGAGTGGTTGACACCGGGCTAAACTTCACGGCGATTGAGCCGAACTCCATCCCGCCCTTTAGAAGACTCGACCTGTGGTGTCGGACTCTTCCCGACCAACCCTCCGCCAATCGAATCCGATTCGCCTATGGAGTTCATTGCGGACATCTTTCAAAGACTCGCCTTTGGCGACATTCTAATTCCTAAAGTCT
Organism: Aegilops longissima; assembly: GCA_021605205.1. NCBI lineage: Eukaryota > Viridiplantae > Streptophyta > Magnoliopsida > Poales > Poaceae > Aegilops > Aegilops longissima. The sequence goes on along the minus strand of JAHIAM010018053.1, from coordinate 4,458 downwards.
TCTCTTTATCCGGAGAGCCCGGCCGGATCAATGGAGAAGGTTGGATACGACGACAAATTCAACGCCCACCCACCACCCACTTTGTAGCCATTGTCATGATTTAACCGACATGCTCGACTTCGACCAAGACGCCGACCGGAGACGATTAAGACCCCATACCAGGCACCGAAGGCCACCCATATGACATATACATGGTGGACATCCCAAAAGATGGGAACGGCGATGGAACAACGGAGGATGACCCTCCAAGAACAACCGGTTGCCGACGCCGCGCCGCCTAAATCCCGCCATAATAAATGGTGATTCCGTGACGGAGATAATAACACCCCTGACAGCCGAAGAGAACCCCTCCAAACAGACACAACGCAGAGGAGGGAGGATAAGTCCGCACGGCAAGGCGCGTAAAGAGAGGCCGAGGACGTAATTATGCGCCCTCCTCAAGATGAGGCAAGCCTCGACGACGACAATTTGTCGGCCCGAGGATCCCGCCGAACAGAGCATTTCAAACACAGCTTATAGCCACGCAAGCAGCTCAAGAAAGCAGCAATGACTTAGAGCTGATCAAGACTGCGTTAGGGAGATGGATCAAGTCCTTGCAGCCAAGAGTATGAACTCAACGCCTCCAAAGCTACTCCCAAACGGTGCCGCTGCCTCGATCGGAGGAGGCACCCAAGTCACCAACAAGACGACATGGCACTGCCACCCCTGCGGGCGACAGAAGCCTCGGCCTCCGCCAAGCCACACCCCGACGCTAAAAAGTACCAAGGCATGGGAAAACGCTACCGACTTGCGAGATAAATTGAGGATAAGGCTAAACATACAAGATCGATCTACGGATCGGGCATGCCTCAACGACGCGGATGATTACCGCGCCGATACAAGAAACCGCCGGCCAACACAAGAGACAAAGCTCATATGAGCTACGGATATAGCCCAATACACCCACTATGCTTCACAGATGAAGTAATGGATCATCAAATCCCCGAGGGCTTCAAACCCGTAGAACATCGAATCATACGATGGTACCACAGATCCTCGCGGTCCGGATAGAGGACTATCTCCTCCATATCCACATGGCCTGATGATCTACATGCCATCAAATACCTCCCACTCAAGCTTAAAGGACCAGCTCGGCATTGGCTCAACAGCCTTGCAAGAATCAATTGGTTGTTGGGAGGACTCGAAGCCATTCCTTGATAACTTCCTGTGGCACATATGTGCGACCACCGCACGCCATGACCTTAGCCACATAATTCAGCAGCCAAGAATTGGCCGCATAATTCGACACGTTCCTAACAAAGAAAAATCAAATCGTTGATCGTCCGGATGCAGGCCCTTGCAGCCTTCAAACATAACATCCATGACGAAAGTGGCTTGCCCGGCACCTAGGACAGAAAAGCCAAAATCCATGGCAGCCCTCACAACACTCATGACCCGCTTTTGTGCGGAGAGGACAGTCTGGCTCGGCAACAACTTGGACAAACATCCCGATAGTTCGGATACTGTAGGACAGCAGCCGCGTGTCATACACAACAAGAAAGCGCCGATTAACGGTGATAATATCAAGATACGCCCAATGCCGGATTCAGAGGCTCTAAACCCGGTCAATGAAGAAGCCATTCAAAAGAAATACCTGAGGTCTGGCCCAACTTGGACCGAATACTGATCGCAAGTGCGATACATGGCACTCTAAAACTAGCCAATCACACCAACAGGATTGTTGGGTGTTCAAGCAAGGCAAAAGTTATGTCAACTCAATGACAAGGCTGCATAGCGATGACGAGGAAGAGCCCGGCCACGAACAATAGAGGATGTAGGGTTTTCCTACACAAGTGTGGACGGTGAACATGATATACGCAACCCACATACCCAAAAGGGAGCGGAAGCGCACTAAGGGACGATATGCGATGGAGCCAGCCACCCAAGTTCAACCCATGGTCTTCCGCCCATCACCTTCGATCAAGGAGCACCCCACTAGCATCCGGCTACGGGCAAGCCGCATTGGTTCGACCCAATTATCGACGGATTTCACTCTCATCGAGTCCCGATGGATGGCGTAGCAGCCCGAACTGCTTTATTAGGATACAAGGCGCAAATGGGCATAGACCCTCAAGGATTAAACCTACAAAGACGACCTTTAAAGGCGCCATACCGTGTAGAGGCCAAGTACGGGCTCGCCATACCGATGGTCTTGATCCCGGATAACTTCCAATAAGAGTTAATCTTCGACATCGCCCCATTCCGCAGCGGCTATCATGCATCGCCGGACGAACCGTGACGGTAAAGTTCAATGCGGTGCCACACCACGCATACCTCAAGCTCAAGATGCCAGCCCTCGAGGAGTAATCACGGTCAATGGAAACACCGAACGCCTCCGAACGGAGGAGCACACGGCGCCTCGCGGCGGAGGTACAAAGCAGCCTCACATCACTCGAGTCCGCCACTAAGGCCCGGACATCGCTGCGCGCCCGAGTAACCACAACAAGACCGCCTGCACGATTCAAGAACGCCAGAGTAATCCGCCCCAACCCCCGCCTGTGGCTTAGTATTTACATAATTACGCCTGAGATATGGGCATATGGGAGGGCAAGATCACGCAGACGCCAAGAATGCGGTTCGACCGCACTGGGCCTCATTGTGTCATTCTTTTCTTTTTCCTTTTTTTTCCTTTTTTTTTTACTTTCAGACTGCTTTGAGAAGTCCTGTCCTGCACTTGAATCGCCGAACTCACGATGCAAACACCAGGAACCGGAAAGCCACGAAAGTGTTCAGTGGTCTCTATTACGAAAGCATTATACCTGCTTTTACATACCATCTCAGCTTACCTCGAGGGGACATGTTAGATAGTCCCATCCCTGCTTATCGCGACTATTTGTATCGCTCGCTTTCATTGCAGTACCTTTTGAATAAACAATACAGCTTTTGCTTATTATTGCACTACTTCCTTTATCTATACATATGTTCATTTCATGACATGTTGCACCGCACACTTTGGCACGCCAATACACCAGGGGCTTAAGTATTCCAAAATTATGGTGTGATAAGTCCAACACTTTCACAAGTGCGGCACCTCAACTTATAGCATTATATGAATCGCTTCAATCATGTCTTGGGTCAATAGTTGGTTTGCCTGCCCTGTTTTGGTACCTTACGCTCATATATACGCTAAGGTAGCATCGAGAACCATCGCGATTGTCCCAGCTTGAGCTGGGTCGAGCACCTCGCTGGAGAAAGCTAAACTCGACGGTCATGATAGGGCGAGAGCCTCGCTGTTCGAGAGGTTTTTCGGTCCCTAAAGACTTATGCCGCTTAGAGCGAGGAACCGGAATTGTCCGCCAAGGCGTGGGATGCCTCAACTCGGTCTTCCGAACACTAGGCTTCACCAAATTTAAAATTATAGAATTCTATGGCTGAGAGTGTTATAAGTCCTTGCCTTGTTCTCAGGTTGAGCGCCTCCCCTAGATGGACCCAAGAATGGGAACAAGAGTGCTCAAGTTTATCCCAACACCCCAAAGACTGTGGCATGGGGGCTGAAGCCAACGATTGCCATCTCCAAATTTGATAAACGGCCGCAGTAAGGTAATATTTTAAATTAAGTTGCTTAGCGATATGAACAAGTTTTCAAAGATAAGGATAACAAATGCAGTCTATTCAAAAATTACATCTTTGGAGCACTCATCCCTTATTCGCGGCACCCTTCAGAGGCCCTCATAGTACATTTCCCGGCGATGTCCTTGCCCTTCGGTGGCCCGTCCACAAGCTTCCATCCAGCTTGCCCAAGCAACTTTAGCACGGGCAAGGGCCCGAGACACCTTCAATGCAAAGGCCTTTGATGACTTCAACCGGACAAAGGCCCACCAACCGGACTAAGCCGTAGTCCTGTGCATGGCTTCGCCACAACCGCTTATAAGGCCCTTCATGGCCTGTTCCACCTTGGAGCTCGACCACCTTTTAGGTCGCCGGGCATGATGTCCGCCTCAAAGATACCGAGACCAACACCTTTTCCGCCGAGCCCTCCTTGGCTGTAGAAGCGAGCATCGAAACACTATGGGGCAAATCTTCAATGCCCGAGAGCTCAACCGGGTAATAGGTAATTCATTTCAAATGCCCGCTTTGCATAAAGAATGCCTTACCCGCCGCCATCTTCTTTAACGACTCAATTTCTTGAGGGCTTTGGGCCTCCCTTAGCAGCGGACTCTCAAGAGCCGAGGCGGCCTGGACTCGAGTTTCGATACCCCAAACTCGGTTTTTCCACAAGAGCTTGGAGCCTTGCCGCATTTGGCCACGCGCCCCCCTTCTCCCGTCGGCCCAGCCGAGCCTGGCCACGACACGCTTCCTTCTGGTCGCCACTGCTCGTGGGCCCCCGAAATCCATGTTATTCCGTTATTTTTGCAACCAAACCTTTTATAAGGTATTTTTTAATAAGGTACTACTTACCTTCCTTGTCCTCGAGCGGCT
>JAHIAM010018045.1:0-23333 GCA_021605205.1 Aegilops longissima | reverse complement strand
TTTACAATTATAGCTACATCTATGCATCCTGCTTGAATTTGAATGCCATTTGGAGTTTTAGAAGAATTTGAGTTTTGAATTTGAATGCCATTTGGAGTTTCAGAAGAGATTTGAGTTTTGAATTTGAATTCAAACTTTGGCAAGTGGAATCATTTCAAAACTATACCCGATAAATACTTGAGCAAAAGTATGAGAGGAGTAAACATGACACTCCAAAAATATCAGAGGAAAACTTGCCAAAAGTTTTGAATTCAAACTTGAGATTTATTTGAATTTGAAAAATGAAATTTTATAAACTTTGATTTTGCCCTGAAAATGTTCAAATGATAGGAATATTCCCCGATCATTTTGGTATATATATGTCCTATATAAAATATTTATATTTATTGTTGTCTCTGCTTTTTTTTATTAAAAAAATAAATTCAAAAAAAGGAAACACCCCAAGGCCACTCGCCTTCGCCTGAAAATAAGCTGCCCACCATGCGGCCCAGAGGCCACCAAAGCCGCCGAACACCAGTTACTCGCTCAACCGCTGCCTGGCCGACCGACCGAGACCCGCCTCTCTCCCACCGCCAGTGGACCCCACCTCCTTCAACCCCCCGCCCACGCACACCCGATCCGGATCCCGGAGATCCGGATCCGATCCTCCCGATCGCCTCCTCACGCCGAGCCCCCTATTTATACCCTCCCCGACCCCATTCTCCCCGCCTCCTGAACCCTCCTCCTCACGCGCCGAGCCCGAGCTCACCGCCATTTCTCCGCCGCCTCTAGACCCCGACCTCCACCGACCACTGTAACCCTCCTCGGCCTCAGACCCCCGGGACACTCCACCACCTCCCGACACCGAGAGGCCAACACACTCGCCACGCCGCCGAGTCCTAGAGCCATGAGATCATCTCCCTGGCCCATTTCGCTTCGACACGAGATTAGAACACTTCAAGGGGTATGTTCTTTATATAAAACCTTCGCTCCTTTAGTCCGGTTAGTTTTTAGTTAGGTTTTTTTATTTACGCCCACTAGTTTAACCCTAGGGCCCGCTTAGTTTATATTACGCCCAATGTAGGTTAGCCCATTAGGCCATTTTTCTTTATTATCATTTTCGTTTTAATGAATAGTTCCATTCGGAAAATTCATATCTTTTATTATGTTTAATATTTTAGGTGATTCTTTTTCTGTTGGTTTGCAAATTTTATAGTTTCGTAGAAAATATATTTAGCTATGTTAAAATTAATTAAAATTGCTTTATTTTAGTTTTAGTCAGAATAGTAAATCTGTTATAACATGAGTTAGAAAATTATTTTGGATGATTCTTTTGCCCCAACTTTATTTTGACATTGCCAAACCATAGGAATTAATTTGGGTATTTTAGGATTAATAAAAAAATAGTTTTAAGCAGAATCTTGTTAATCCTAATTAATTAACTAGCTACTGTTTTCCTATTATTTTAAGTAGTAAATAAATTTATTTTTAACATGTGATTGATTATTCTAGGATAGTTTCCCAACTTTATAGGATGAACTTTTATTTATAATAAATAAAGTTTTTGTTTTATTTTTCTTAATAGAAATTGAATTAGGCCTAATAGGAGTTTCATAATAGATTTTAAATTGATTCTTTTTGCTCCTAGTTGCTTAATGCATTCTTTTTCGTTAAGTTCACCTAAATCCATGATTAGGTTATGTTGAGAAATTTTTGTTATATAAAACTATTCTAGTTGTTTTTGAAGTAGGAAGTTTTGAATTGGATTTTCTTTGAGTTTTCCTTTGGGTTTTGATTTGTTTGTTTTGGTGGTTATGTTGCTATTGCTATTGTGTTAAGTGATGATATGCTATATGCTTATTGTGATTATTGTTTGTCTCGTAGAGTTTCCTGAGTGCTAAGCTTACCATTTAGTCTTTAGCTTACGAGGATCATCAAGAAGGCAAGTCTTGATCATGTTATCTTCAATACCTATGATTTTGTGCATTAGTAATTATACCACCCCACCATGCATGCAGAGTTGAAATTTTGAAGTTTAATCTTGAGTAGTATCATGTGGTAGGATGAACCAATCCCTTGTTACCATGACCCCGGACGAAGTAGTTTATTTGCTATGCTCAGAGACGGTTTTGGTTGAGTGAAATTCATAAGCAAGATGGAGAGTCAATGATGATGACAACCCCATGAACTACAAGAATCAAGATGGACTTCGAATTCACCATGGGGAGGATTCTGACGGCACCGGAGAACCCAAAGGTTGGCCGGGCATGGAGAAGTGCCATGACATCTTTGCGGAAAGCTTCACCCAGCCACTTAAGAGACGGATGGATGCCCCATGACCGGAAGACCTATGCAGCCGCAAGCCATTATGGGCTCGGGTGGGTTAACCCTAGTAGTGACGCTGGCTGGACGGGTACTACGAGATGTAGAAGAACCAGGTTGGATGGGTACCGCAGAGCTGTAAGAACCTTTGAAGACCCTGTTTATCTATCCCCCTTTCAAACACCATGAAGTGCTAAGACTTAAAAGGAGGGAATGATTCTTTGGAAAAGTGCAAACCTTCCAGAGTTAAAGATCTAATCGACAGCCGGTCCCTGCCTTTTACAATTTGAGCCTCGAACTTGGAAGTATTCGAAATCTCAACACTAAGTTAATAAATTAATTTGAGGGGTTTATGACTTAATAATTTGGGAATGAGATATTGGTTGAGGAACCATCTCAATAACTACCAACAATTTGTAGTAATTTTAAGCAAGTCCATTAGTAGGAGAAAATTTGTTTTCGAAAATGATGAAACTTAGAGCCCCACAGCCAAAATGCATATAGTGATAGTAATTTTATTTTGTTATTCATGACTTGCCCCTTATTCAAAAGCGATTACACGGCCGCAACGCCTTATGTTGCAAGATTTATTCCGATCAGAGGAGGCCACCCCGCTTGGCGATTGCCCTTTGGAGCCGGATGGACTCGCTTTTATCTTCACGCCCGCAGCATTAGTAGTTTATTTCTCATGAGTTCCTTTGGAATTTATTCTCTTGTAATAAAGACTCTATATGAGAATCGGTAATAAATTCGTGTGATTGAACTTTGATTATTTCATCGATTAAGTGAGTACCAATGATCTTGGATGGTATATACGTAGATTTGACCGATTTTGGGTCAGTCCCTACAAAATAATATACAAAACCGAAAAGACTTCCAAAGAGTTCAAGAAGGTTAGCCTCCTTGGGAGTTGGCCAAGGAGCTGAGCAAGATGATGAGATCGCTTTGTTCAACACTTATATCTTCCTCACCAAGATAAACAAGGCATTGATGATGTGTTTTGCCATAAAAGTATCGTTGATAATTCATCACATTTCAATGACATTTTTAAAATTGCATTAACACAATATTGTATTGTTCAAAGTCAAGACATGGTTTGGACCAATACACCAATCGGATTAACGATCAAGAACCGATAAGTATCAATGGTCCAGTGTTCCAATTTATACCATTTCAGAGTGGCAAATAAAGATACGGTTTAAATAATAGTAGAATGATATGACATTGTTCATAGTTAAGACATTGCGAATATGACATTGTGCGAGTGGGTAGGTTCACCACACCACCGGATTGGATGAAGAATGATAACATGCAAAGGCAAAAGAAGGTCACTTGCTCAGAGTTTTAATTTAATGGTATGAAGAAGGAACTTTTGTACAACCGAAAACTTAAATTGAGAACGGACAAACTTTTTGTTTATGAACTACATAAAAACTTTAAACAAGCAATTTGATGCAAACACCAAAAATAAACATGTTAAAATATGCCTAACCAAATATATACAACAAAGTTTGAAGGCTTGAGATGGACAAACTTACATTATTGATGAAGACAGGCTCTATAAAGGCCTTGTCCATGATGGGGGCAATTCAAGAAGTTTACCAGAATCTTCTTCAAAAGCATTGCCTTTATTCTACATTTTGTTAAGAGTAAATATAGATGTGATAATATGCCAAAAATGGAGAATATTTAAGATAAGATGAAGAGTGATTACATAACCAAGTAGCTATAAATGTAAGTGCAAACAGAAAAAAGGTATAGCCAAGAGCAATGCACACTAAACTTTTCAAGACCAACCTTATGGTAAGAGTAAATATAGATCGATGTGTAGAAAATGGAGGGCAAGGGAAAATAAGGAGGTGATGGTACATGAACAACTACCTCCATTATAAGTAACGATAAAGGACATCATGTACTTACAAGAACAATGCGAGCTAAAAACATTGGCATTGGATATATTCTACACTAATGTAACCATTCAAGATCGATAATTTGGAGCAAACAATTGATAAAAGCTATCTACATACCCTTACATAATGAACCGGTATGTATGCAAGTACAATGATACAGACAAGTACTAACAAGAGCAAAGCAGCAATCATTTTTGATATCCCCGTCGTTTGTCAAACCGAATTCTTCGAGCAGATTTCCGCAAAAAGATCCGGCACATGTGGAAAAGTAGGTTCAAATTGTCATGTGATTTCAAGAGACTCATCCCCGGGAACAAGACCAGGATAACAAGGTTTTCCATTCAATGTCTTCTGAATTTAGCAGGAGACTTCACCGCAATTTGTTTATAGACTTGCCATCAAGTGGATTTCTGTAACATCGACATCGGCAATCCTTGAAAAGCAAAGCAAGCTTTGCTTTCATGAGTATCCAGATTGACCTCACCTACTTACAACAATGTAATGTAAATCACTAATGTGTTCAATCAAAATAGGAAAATAATCCGGAATTATAGCACTTACACGTAAGGGACAAGAAGATGAAAATGGTGTTTGTCTTCACTATAATCTTCCCATGATGGGAATATATAACGAGTCCCCAACAACATTGAAAGCATTGTCTTTAAACCGAATAATGAATGGGGTTCCAATCAAGAATTGGTTGTCTCCATTGATAGGTCTTCAATTTGGACTTGCTATACTTTTGGGAGGATTTTTCTGGTACCCGGTGCTATGGCAACAATCGCATACCTTTTGTGGGGCAGTTTGTGGTGGGGCAGTGGTGTAGTAGTGGATGGGTACCCGGAGTCGGTCCACGCTTTGTGTCACCGGTTGTAGACTAAGGGGGTGCCGCTGATTCGACCACCACGCTTTCCAAGGACTTGCGGTGTTCCTTCGGTTCGCAATCACCTCTTCCTTTCCGATGTCTGATGCACAAGAACATCATTTGAGGAAAAACATGGTATGATGACATATGGAATATGTATTGATAATGGATGGGCATGGTATCTTGACATATATGATGAGTAAACAAGCAAATGGCGGTAAAAGTAGAGGAAATGCAAGACAACTTATGCAAGATACGCCGAATCAATAAAACCTTGCCAAATTAGAACAGGCACCTTGATGGTGAACATGACAGGCCATCCGCCTTTTGACTCTCGAGGTTACATAGTCATTAGGATCGATTTCAACAAGAATCAGTGGGGAGGTGAGTTTCATTGATCCAGGCACCAATGCCTTGGTGCCAATTTTGTAAGTCGCTGCAGGTTCCACAAATTCTTCCGATGCCGGATTCGATATTCACTATGATTACGATAATATCCGGAAGCGAAAAATAAATAGTAGTGAGATTATTTTGTAATGCGAGGATATTCTAATATAACCCCAAACCCTTGTGTGCTATCACCGATTCATGAGAGAGCCCATGTGGTGTAATATGGTGCATTAATATAATCCGCACAAGTACAAAAAATAGACCGTAAGGATAGTTTGATGATAGGTTCATAATATCGTAGAGAATTTATTGCCAAACCATGATAACAAGAGCACACAACAACTAGGGAATCGAGGTACATAAAAGGGGTACACCATAACCGGTATATAAATCGGAAAGTGGAACAGGTGGAAATTACGTCGATTGTCGCTACTAATTGAAAGCCATCTCACGTGGCCAGCTCTACCAGCTATTGACCAGATATCCCCCCCTTCCCGACAAGGAACATTTTGTGCTTCCCATACGAAACTGCACGGGCAACCCCGGCCCCACCGCTTGTTCCTCCCAACCCACCCCCGCCCCCAACCAAGTTTTTTGCTCGACGAGGCCCCACCGCCCCACAACCACCGCCCCACCCGAGTTCCTTCCGACCGCAACTCCCGGCTCAAAAAATCGACAACCCAATTTTGAAATTTAGTCATCGTGATTTAACTAGTGTGGAATATAAAAGGAAAACCATAAGCATTGGAGTATAGTGTTGAGCGTGCCATGGCGGATCCAAGGTGCAAACCGGACAAAGATAACTTCGCAACCAAGACAAGAAATCGAGTAAAGCAATGGCGATCTATTTTCTTGCTGCGATAAATAAGTTGAGCAGATACGAAAGAGTACCGCCTCGGTGCGGCGCTGTATGATCACGAGAATTTGAGTGCAAGCGGTAGCGATGGTCAGGCGGCGTGGAAGCAGATCTAGGAGGGTAGACGTGCGCGCGTGGACGGACGGTCAGAGAGCGGCGCCGCAAGGTGGACGACGGCGGATGAAGCGAGAGGACGGATGCAGGATCCCGGTCCGCCGTGATGAGAGAGGTCGATCTCTTGTAATGGACGGCGGCTGGGTATCAGCTCCGCATGGTGGAGGCGGACGGGGTGGATGGGGTGACAGCGCATGACTGGAGGAGGGTGGGGTGGAGAGGGTGTTTTGGCGCCCACGGAGTATGAATGGGGAAAAGGGAGGTAGAGAGGAAGGGGAACCATGTATTGTATGGCGCTTGTCTCAAATGCAGGAAATTTACAAACTTAGCCCCTGCTTCAAATTTCTACTACATCACAAGAACATTAGTTGGTTGGGGATAGGACGGTAATCTCAGATACACAATATTTGCCGATGAGTTTGTTTTGGCCCACCGTATGAATATGAATCAGGAGGAGTCGATTTCGCCGAGGACACACAGATTTTGGCGCCCACCGTATGAATCCTGGTGAGAGGCGGTTACGCCACGCTTGGGTGAAATTACAAACCTACCCCTATCGAAACCTATAGAAATCCAGCAGATAGGCTTTATGGGCAGGGATAGGAGAGTGATTTCCATCTCGCAGATTTTGGTTTCAAGTTATCATGATTTTCCCACTTCGCTCAAATTTTGCAGAGTGCACGCTACTATGCCAACTCAATTCAATCCCGCTTGTATTCTATTTTTTTCAAGGGATCCATTTTCAATTGGAATTACATTTTATATACATCATTTTTTATATATACTTTCAAAAGCACAACAAAGAATTCTGCTCCTTTATATGTATAATATGATTTACAAATACAACGATCTCGAAATCTTAAGGTTGAATTCAAAAATTTAACCAAATTATGTTCTACTAAAATGTATGGATCAGTAATATCTACATATTAAATAACATAGATGTGCGTGAATTCATATGAGTATGCATGTTTGATAGATCAATTTTGGTTCGAGTATGGATTACATGTATCATCTTCTCAATTCAAATATTTGAATCCTTTTTGTTCACTCCTTTCACGCCCATCTCTCTCGCATGCATGCTCCTTCGTAGCTATCACTCCCTTTTCTCCAGCTCACCAGACGCCACTTCATGTTTCTCCTATCCTCGCAAACATGGTCTCTCGACGCCTCCCTTGAGAAGTGTCACACTCTCCCTATCATTATACATTACACGGTTTTCATTATCTCTCACGCCTCTACTGTTCTCTGTATCACTCTGTACCTAAGCTTTCTTTTCACCGCCACACATAGTCTCCACTGCCTTTCACTTTGTCTTTTCTCTATGGGATTCTCTCACACACCCTATATGTCTCTACATATGACTCATACCACTAAAATTACTCTCTCTCTCTCTCTCCTAGAGACACAACATTTGTTGCGTCTCCTTTTCGCTCCATCCCAGGCTGACATTATTCATTTGTTTACCAATCAGACAACCCCGACTCACGCCTCTCTCTCTCTCTCTCTCTCTCTCACACACACACACACAACTCCCGCTCCACTCCCCTTCCCGACCACCTGCCTCTCTCTCACACACAAAACTCTCGCTAGCACCCCACTTGTATTTCTCTCTCAAACATTTATCGACTAGCTAGCCTCTAGATAGGTTTATACACCCGACACTCGTGCTTCCACCATCGCATACATGTCTCTCTCCCACCCTTGTATCTATGTAGTTTTTCTTCCTTCTTGAGACACGCCTCTCGATCGTGCACACACACACTATGCCTCATTTTAAGTCGATACCTATCGCACACACACTCCTTGTGTCTTTGTCACACATGCACTCGCCCTCCTCCACTCTCCCTCTCTCTCACACACACATGGGCTTTTGCAACAACTAACAAGATGCCCATGCTGTACGGAACATCAAGATGCATTTGTATGAGTAGTTTATCTGTGAGGATGACGAGGAAGGCCTTATTTGCAAATGTGAGAGGGTGTGGGTATCTTTTGCAAAATTGTTATAGTTTCCTTCCTATCCGCGATATAGATCGGTGGTTTATATTGCAGGATGGCAGGCACACATCATCACCGACAATGCTTTTGATAAGAGTAGGGATAAAAATAGAGTTGGTGATGATGGTGGGCCTGCCATCCTGCAATGTAGGTCGTCCGATTTATATTTGACGGATAGGAAGGAAAATATGCAATTTACCCAAGACTCTTCACCACATTTGCAGATAAGGCCTTCCTCGCTCATCCTTTTCTCCCACAAGATCTTGATGTTCCGCAACGCATGGGCATCTTGCTAGTAAGAGTATAAATTAGACATATACCACTTATCGAATCTTGAAACCAACAACATTCCTCCCTTATCTCATCAAAACCGCCAAAGGAATATATTTTGAGTGAAACATAACATATTTTTAGTGATATACGATTTCAAAACTAGATTTTTTTCTATCAAATCGGTGAATATGTATTAATCTATTTGATCGTGGCAACGATTGGCACATTGCTAGTAGTTATTTTTTTGGACACAGACAAACGGTGGAGTAATATAAGAGAAGAGGCGACGACGCAAATGGCCTTTCGCTGTCTCCATAAGAGTGTTACGAAAGGCGACGAATAAATAAACCCTAAAACCCTAGGTGCACGATTGCTGACGGGTACCGCACGTGGAGCACCTTTAGGAATAGCCTTATGATAATTTGATCCATAGGAGTTGATGGTCGACCAAAAACATTGAGGGTTGGCTCGCCAGCCACAGACGAGTAGCCATGTTTAAAATATCATTTTTTACAAGAGTTCCGATTTTCAATGGGTTATAAGTAGTAAGTAGTTTTAGAACGATTGGTATGGAGCAAATGGAATTCATAGTACTACCTCCTTGGCAATGGTTGTATGGTTTTTTTTGTGATGGAGGTTGTTGGGTTTATGTTAAGATGTTGAACCCGTAGTTCTAGGGCAAATACTATGGTTTAGATTTAGATGCTGGTTTTCAGAGAAAATCAAGGGGAAACCCTTCGATTAAAAAACTACTACCTCCATTCGGTTACTAGTCCCCATCGCATTTTGGGTCAAAGTTTGTCCATGAATTTTACTTGTTGAATAGAAATGAATTTTGTTATACCCAAACAAAAAGGACTGGAGGGAGTGATTGCTCGACACGACGCGACCTCTCATAGCGATGATTGAAAAGGGGCACCAGCCAAGAGGGCCCGACTTGGTTTCCGAGCACGCCTCCCCAAGGAACCAGCTTAAGACCCCCCGCCTTCATTGAACCCGGGAACACGCCCTTCCGAGCCCAGCATTTTAGAACACAAAAAATGACTAAAATATAATTAATTTACGATGGTCTTGACTTGTTGTGCTCGACCGGAGCAGGAACTAGTAGATGATTTTATTTATTTATAACTCCCTCACATTTTTTTGGCTTTGAAGTGAATCATGGTTGTGACATTATGTATGAATGGATATTCGAACATGAGTTTGATGTGGAAGTTGAACTTGGAATGTCGGGCTTTGCGTAACTATACCATGTCCAATGCTTTCTTTATTGTTTGGAAAGTAATTGATTACATGACCAAAAAACATTTGTGCCACATCGAGATGCAGGACATCACAAAGCACGATCGATAAACATTTGAACCTAGCTATTATGAAGGAAATTTTGTATTGACAAAATTTTAGATAGCAGGAGACGCCTTCCTCCTCCCTGTAGCTTATTTCTAGCTTTTCCATCTCTTCTTTGGCTTGGGTGAAGAGAGCATCCGACCTTTTTTTGCTTTTCGAACTCCCTACATTCTCGGGCTGCTGATGCTTTTTTCAACTAATGCCAGAGGACACGAACAACTCATGACTCCACCGCTTTGTGTAATCCAAATCATCTGAATTTGCACCTTGTGTCTAATCCAAAGATCATTAGGAACTGCACCTTGTGTGTAATCCAAATTTCATTTTGGAAACATAATCTCGAGGGACCATACTTCCTCCTCCAGGAATGCATCTTGACATGAAGTTACTTTTTAGATCAATACTTAGAGCAACCTAGATCCATTTAGTAGAAGCCGATAAAATGTAACTGAGAAGTGAATTCAAAAGGAAAAAAATAAAAAAAACACAAGGTGAGAACACCCACTTCCTACATCAAGCTAAAACGAAAGCATTAGGACGAAAGACTCTTCTTATTACACATCAAGAACACCACGCTTAAGAGAAACAAAACTACAACATATACACGTCAAGAAACGGGCTACACGGAAGTAATTGAAAGGGTGTTATTACCAAAGCTCGTTTACACGCCCAGCTCCTCTTTAACTTGCACACTTTGAAGATGTCCCAAATCCCGTGTTTGGTCCATTGCTCCTCGATGTTCGCACTCGTGGTTTTAAAATCTCAACATGGTAAGAAAATATACTACTAGTAATACTCAGATCTTGTGGGCAACATTAAAGCACTCGCCGCCATGTTAGAGCATTCCAAAGAATCGAACGCGGGTGCTTTAAAAAAGCGTAAAGGTAGATCGGAAGTAGATACTAGAGAGTAGAGGATAGTTCTGATAGATAGATAAAAAAGATAATTAACTACCCTCGCGTCCACCTCCCGTGATGTCCTCCTCCGACGCCCGACCAGGGGAAGATACCGATCGCCATCGGATTCCTGTGGCACGCTGCTCCTAGCCTCATGTTGAATTGAGGGCCCCAGCTTTCCTTCCCCCCTCCTTTATCCCTCTCGCCTCCGCCTCCCTCTTATTCCCCAATTGGTCCCACAGCCGGCTTCCTGCCATCTTATGCCGAGACGGTGCTCCCGCCCGCTGTCGCGATGATCCGGGCTAAGCCGCGAGGTGCGAACTCGCCCCCTTCGCCGCACCTGGGGAAGTTCAATGTTTATGAGGCCACCGGAGGCGCCACACCACCGCAGACGCTGGGCGCCTGCTGGGGCCGAATTGCCGAGGCCGAGGCGCATCCGGGAACCGGATCTCGGGAGAAGCCACCGAGGGGGGCCGACGCCGTATCCCCAAGTTTTACGGGGCGGATGGCGGGCGGGGGCTAAAAGAGCGGGGAGAGAGCGAGGCACAAAGCGGGAGAGAGCGGGCACAGAGGGGGAGGGCGACCGCGCCAAAATTAGCAACCCGCCGCTTTTTCCCGTGATCCTTTCCCGACGCCCTCGCATCTCTACTCCTTTCATTTATATTTATTTTATATTTAATATTTAATATTTATCTCTACTTACTTTATGCACTTTTTTCTCTATATTTTTTTAATATAGGCCCTTGAGGAGTTCCGATAGGGGTGTCCGATAGCCAACTATCATCATCGGGCCGGACTCCAAGACTATGAAGATACAAGATTGAAGACTTGCCCGTGTCCGGATGGGACTTCCTTCGTGGAAGGCAAGCTTCATAGGATATGTAGATCCCTACCATTGTAACCGACCGGTAACCCTAACCCTATCCGTGTCTTATAAACCGGAGGGTTTTAGTCCGAGGATCTAACAACAATCATACCATAGGCTAGCTTCTAGGGTTTAGCCCTTTGATCTCATGGTAGATCTACTTTGCAGAATCATCAATATTAATCACAGGACGAGGGTTTTACCTCCATCAAGAGGGCCCAACCGGAAACATCGGTCCCTTGTCTCCTGTTACCATCCGCCAGACGCTGGGACCCCTACCCGAGATCCGCCGGTTTTGACACGACATTGGTGCTTTCATTGGAGTTCCTGTCGCCACCGAAGCGATGTCTTTTGATCATCAACAACGACGGGTCCGGGTGAGACTTTATTCCCCACGACCGTGTTCGCGGTTTTATCATGGGCCCGGCCCGGCCATCCGAGCAGATCAAGCTACCCCGCCATCGTCAGATTTGAAGTTTAAACTATACGGCCGAATCCGCGAGACTTGACCGACGGATTCGAGCCGCTGCCGGGCCGACGCCCGGGGCATGATCTAGCTCCCAAACAATGCCCCGAGGCCGCATGTAATCCGCCCGACCCTTAATCCGGAGCCGGATTCCCGACGAGGACGAGTGGTTGACACCGCCGGGCTTTAATTCTACGGCATCGAGCCAAATCCCCCCGCCCTTTGGAAGACTCGACCGGTGTCGGACTTTCCCGACCAACCTCCCGCTAATCGAACCGAACCCCAATGGAGTTCACGCCGACATCTTTCAACTCTCCCGACATCCTAAATTCACTAAAGTCTCTTTATCTCGGAGAGCCCTGGCCGGATTACATCATGAAGGTTGGGATGCGACGACGAAGAAATTCGACGCCCACCCACCACCCACTTGGTAGCCACGCCACATCTATCCGAAAGGATAACCAAGACATCGACGTATGGACGAATGCCGAGATTTAAAAGACCCCCCAAGGGAACGGAAGGCCACCCCTCGAATATATATGGTGGACATCCCAAAAGATGGGAACGGCGATGGAACAACGGAGGATGACCCTCCAAGAAGCAGCCTGGCCAACCCAAGGCCATTTAAATCCCGCACGAAGAATGAAGATTCCACCGGAAAAATAAACCGGAGGTAAGACAATCCACCCAAAGATCCAAAAAGAGGATGGAGACGCCAAATCACGAGAGAGCAGAAGAAGAGGTAGATGATTATATGCCTCCCCAAACGGAAGCCTCGACGACAATGAATTCGCATGCCCGAGGATCCCCAAAACAAGAGCGGAGGGTTTATAGCCACGGCGAACAGCCTCAAAAAAAACAAATTTTAGAGCTGATCAGATCTTAGCCGAGATGGACCAAGTCTCCGGTCAAGAGCATGAGCCAACGCCTCCAAAGTACCCTAAACGCAAGCTGCTCCCCGAAGAGGAGGAGGCTTAAACCCGCATCACCAGAGACAAGTTACCGACCACCCCCGTGGTCGCGAAGAGGTTAGGCCCTTCGCTAAAACCGCATCCCATCGCCAAAAGCACACGCCAAAGGGGAACGCCCGACCTGGAGATATATTGGAGGACAAGGAAAGACAATCAAGATCGATCTATGGATCGCGGGCCCCCGCACGTGATTTACAACCGTCCGGACAAAAGAAGTCCCCGAGCTTAACAAAGGCATAAAGTTTTTGAGTCGCAGATATCGCCAAAGAGGGCGCCAAGACACCCACTATGCTTCATGAAAGTAATGGATCATCAAACCTCAAGGGTTTAAACCCCCAATATTGAACTTATGATGGCACAAAGACTCCCCGGTTTGATCAAGACTCTCCTTCACATCCACATGGCCCGCACCATCTTCACGCCATCAAAACCTCCCCCGTTAAAGGACCAGCCCGACATTGGCTCAACATTGCCAAAGAAATAATTGGGAGCCGGGAGGACCCGAAGCCCATTCCTCGATAACTTCCAAGGCACTTATTGCACCACCGACCCGATGACCTAAGCCACATAATTCAAAGCAGATTTAATCGCCGATAACTCGAACTTCTAACCAAGAAAATCAAATCGCCGACGTCCGGAGCGAGGCCCCGCCTTCACATAACATCCGCGAAGTGGCTCGCACGGCACCTAGGACAGAAAAGCCAAATCCATGGCAGCCCTCACATCACCATGACCCGTTCAACTGGTGAGGACAGGCTAGCACGCAACAACAACCTCAAAAAATTCGCAGTCCGACTTCAAGGACCGAATGGGGTCCGCCAGAATAAAAACAAACGCCGCATTAACGGCGATAATATTTAGGATAGAACCAATGCCGGATTCAAGGCTCTAAACCCGCGGAAAAGCCATTCAAAAGAACATCCGGTCCGCCCAATTTGGACCGAATATCGACCGCGGCGAACACGACATTCAAAAAGCCGCTTAACCACACCAACAGGACGTTGGGTATTCACGCAAGTTAATTTAAAACAATGACAAGGGCTGTATAGCAATGACGAGGACGGACCCAACCCCAACAATAGAGGATGGGGTTTCACAAAAGCGGACGGTGAAATGATATACGCAACGCATACCCAAAAGGGAGCGGAAGGCACTGTGGATGTCACGCGATGGAGCCGCTTGTCTCAAGTTCAATCCATGGTCCTCCTCGCCGATCACTTTTGACCGAAGGGACCACCCCACCAAAGATCCGACGACGTGGATTCGGCCAAGACCGTCTTAGACCCAATCGCGATGGATTTCACTAACCGAGTCCCGATGGACGGCACAAAGAGCCTGAACTCGCTTTACCAAAGATACAAGGCGCAAAATGGGCATAGACCCTCAAGGATTAAACCTACCAAAACGACTTTTAAAGGCGCCATACTGTGTAGAAGCCAATTGTACAGCTCAATTACATCGAAGTGGTCTTCGATCCCTGATAACTTCCAAGCGAGGAGTTAATCTTCGACATAGTCCTGCTCAGCGCATCATGCCTTGCTCGACGTGCGTGCTGCAAAGTTCAACAGGCCACACTCACGATACCTCAAGCTCAAGATGCCATGCCCTCAAGGAGTCATCACGGTCAACGAAACACCGAACGCTCTTCCGACGGAGGAACATACGCTGCTCGCGTAAGTGCAATGCAGCCTCATAAGTCCGAGTCCGCCAGTGCTGCCGGACAGCCAAGCTACCGAGTAACTTACAACAAGACCACCGGCACGCTCGAGCACGCATAGCAAGGCGGCCCCAACCCCAGCTCCTACGAACGCCAAAGGGTCCTTCGCAGACACCATTATGCTCAAGATACCATGGGCATGGGAGAGGGGCACGACCACGATAAACCCAGATCATGGGCTCAACCACACCAGGCTCTCAAGTGTGTCGCCCTTTCTTTTCTTTACCTTTTACTTTTACCCACAGACTGCATTCGGGAGGTCTGTTCGGCAGCAGACCCGCCGAACTCACGATGCAATGCCCGTGGAGGATAAAGGCTACAAACTAATATACAGTGTGGTCTCCATTACGAGCATTTTATACACCAATCAGCAGCCTACTCTCCGGAGGGGACATGTTTAATCAGCCCCATACCTTGCTTATCGACTATTTGTATCGCTCGCATTTGTAGCAGCACTTATTGAATAAACAATGCAACACCTTTTTGCTTATAATTGCATTTTATTTTCATACATATGTTCATTCATAAGATGTTGCATCCGACACTTTGGTACGGCTAATATACACCAGGGCTTATGTTTCCCGCATTATGGTATGATGAGTCCCAACACTTTCACAAGTGCATCAGACCTCGAACTTATAGTAGCATATGCATCGGCTCAATCATGTCTTGGGTCAATAGTTGGTTTGCCTGCTCCCATGTTTTGGTACTCTTACGCTCAACATTCGGCTAAGGTAGTGACTGGAGAACCATCATGATCCCGCCCAGCCAGCCTCTACTGGGTTAACGCCTGGAGAAAGCTAAACCCATCGTTATGATGAGGCGAGAGACCGCTCGCTGTCTCGAGAGGTTTTTATGAGTCCTTGAAGACTTATGCCGCTTTAGAGCGAGGAGTCGGACATCGTCTGCCAAGGCGTGATAGCTACTCAAATTCGCCTTCCTAAAGACTAGGGGCTTCGCCAAAATTTAAAAATTATAGAATTCTATGGCTAAGGAGAGTGTTCAAGCATTATAAGTCCGGTTGCCTTGTTCGCTGTGTTGAGCGCCCCTAGATGGACCCAAAATGGGAACAAGAGCACTCAAGTTTATCCCAAACACCCCAAAGACTCGTGGCATGGGGCTGGTTAAGTCGACGACTTGCCATCTCTCGATTTGATAAACAGCCGCATGTAAGGTAATATTTTAAATTAACAAGCGTTGCTGTTAGCACATATGAACTAAGTTTTGTGCAAGACAGATAACAAAATGCGAGTCTACTCAAACATTACATCTTTTGAGCACTCAACATTAGAAGTAGGGCTACTTTAAAGACACTCTTATAATACATCTTCTCAAGGCAAGTATGCTCCTCGCCCTCCTGTATGGTCCACACGAAGCTTCTGGCATCTGATCCATTTCCAGCACCTTTGCGCTGGCAAGGCCCGACGGCACTTCAATACAAGCGAATGCTTGATGACTTCTACCCACGGGCACGCATCCATCAAATGACCGCCGCACCAGTCAAGTAGCCCCTGTGCATGGCCTCCTTAGGCCCATGCCCAAACTATGAGGTTCTTCATGGCCTGTTCGCCGCCAGGAGGAGCTCGACCACCGCTTCAATTGTCGCTAGGGGCACTGGATGTCCGCCTCAAAGATATCGGAGACCGTAAGACCTTCTCCCAGCGCCCCTCCTCGCCGCAGAGAGAATGGCAAGCATCGGACACGCTACAGGAAGATCTGCCAACGCCTCCGAGAACTCCAATTCGGATAAGCAATGTGTAATTAACACTCACATGCTTACTCGCATAAAAAATGCCTCACCGCTGCTATTTTCTTCACCTACCAACCTCCGGAGGGCCTTTGTAGGCTTTGGCCTTAGCGGCTTTGGTACTTTCAAGAGTCAGCCATAGCTCGCACTCGAGTCTTCGAGTCACGCCCAAGCTCTCCATGTTTTTTCACGAGATCCCTGAGCTCTTATGTACTTCCGCCACCCGCGGCCCTGCTTCTTCTCGCTGCAGCCCACGTACGATTATGTTCGGGTCGCTGCCACCGCCTCCTTCAGTGGTCGCCATCTCGCTAGTGGCCCCTACAATACCCACGCTATCCTTGTCATTTTTCTTGCAACCAAATCCTTTTCTTCAGAAGGTACAATTTTCATAAGGTATTAGTCACTTTCTTTTCCTCGAGTCGCTTCTTGGCATGGCCGAGCTCTGTTCTCGAGCGCCGAGGTTTTCCTTCAAAGTATTGACCTTCGTAGCAAGCAAGGAGGTCGCTAAAGACAGCTCGCAATCCCATATTGACATATTTTTTATGACTCGCTTATCTTTCTTAAAGATCCTCATCCGCTTTTCTTTCCCAACACCGAACCGGTGCATCAGGGGCTACTGCCTATGCGCGTACCATTTTACACATATTGAAATTTCTTACCTTAAAGCCTCGTTAAGATCGGTCTGCAGCTTGGTCAGCCCTCTTTTGCGAATCGAATCTTTTCGGATCACCAAGACTCATAACAAAGGGGTGTTCTTCTTGATGGAGGCGCCGCTGAGCGCTCTAGCAATTATCCTGCACTCCCGTTGGACGGAGGCAGCCATGCCCGGTCTTGCCCTTCTTACGAAGGGATCGCCACCTGACTCCGAGCCACCGTGGGCCATGGAGTCCGGCCGAGGGTCGCGGTAAAGTCCGGAGGATGTCTCGGTGACACCTCCGAGTCCTGCCTGTTTTGTGGAACCTCTTACGCCACCTCGGGATCAAGCCCCTTCGGCTCCCCAACGCCGCATCTGTCTGCAGATGAGGGTGGGAGGCGGCTCAAGCGGCTTTACTTCCATTTCCGACGCACTCCAGTGGACCCGCCGATGAATCGGGCGAATCCTCGCTTTTTAGGGCTGCACCATTGTATGCGGCATTAGAGAACACTCGCAATAATAAAAACATTGCTTATGGGTATCCGGACACTTACGATCTCGCTGGGGGCTTGGCCCTGGAGGCTAATCCTCCTTGCCATCGGCGCAGGCGGAGCAGTCCGGAGGAAGGGTTCTTCCTTCTGATTCTCCGCCTCCCTGTAGCTAGGCCTTCCTTTTCTATCCTCTTCGCCGGGGAGAAGCTTCTTCTTCTCCTCCTCGCCTGGGGAGGAGAAGATTTCGGATCATAATCCGACAAAGACTCGAAAATGGGAGCTCTTCGAAGTTCCGTGGCTCCTTTCTGTTTTTTTCTCCGCACCACATGGTGCCGGAGCCAAAGAGTTCTCAGGCAAGCGTCCCCACTGGTCTTCTGGTAAAGGGAGCCGACAATTAATCTGTTCGCACGCCTTCACCAGCCTTCGCCAAAGAATAGGGAGTTTTAGATCCCACATAGAGTCAAACTATGAAAAAAGAGTCCCAGTAGAGGGTAATAACTTACCCGCTGCCGCTTGACGCTATGAGCTGTATCCGCGATCTTTGTTAGCGGATGATGGGCTTCGCTCCTTGAACAAAGACCTCTCTGCATCTTGGTACGTAGTGTCAAGAGCCGGCCTGGTTCGGGTGCTGCCGGATCAAACTCCCACATGTTGAAGCCCATGCTGGCAAGTGAGAACCGCTGATGAGCATCACTCGATTACGCCGACAAGCCTGAGATTTTGTCCACCGTGTTCCGGACGTGGTTTGGAGTCCGATATCATCCTCCAATCCCCACTTCAGGCCCGCTCTCTTTCCATGACGAGAGCCGTGGGGATGCCAGATCTGAATTGGGGTCAGCCCAATCAGGGTCACGTGGCTCGTGATGTAGAACCACCCCGATTGCCACCCTTGATGGTTTCCACAGTGCTCCACCACGTGAACGGGACTTTGTCCATCTCGCCAACTATGGCGCCTCAAGACTCCGCTTGCTGCTACCTCACAACCTTTCGCTTGACACTAAAGATCTTGAGACATGTCGGGCGGGCCTGATGCGAGGAAGGCCTCGCGACATTATGGTAAACGCCGAGATGTTGAGGATGAAATTCGGGCCGAGTCATGGAAATTCTGTGCCGTAGAGAGAACATGAGCCCCCGACAAAGGGATGAAGTGGAAGCCCAGTCCGCGGAGGAAATGGGGAAGAAATACTACCTCTCATGGGGCTCGGTTGAATGACGAAGCCTCGCCGTCAGGGAGTTCGGCGCAGGATGTTGTTGGACAAGCATCCGCCTCCCGCATCTTGTGGATCTGCCCTCCGTGACGGGAGGAGGCCATCCACTTGCTTCCCGCCTCCCGATATAGTTGGAGAAGGTTGATAAGGAAGTGCGGATTTGGGCGCTAGAGCTTGAAGTTCATGGAGATGGATAAGCAAAGGAGGAAGAAGGCGAGGTAAAAAGGGTTGGATCCTTATCCCCTTATATGGGCGGACAAAACATGTCCCTCCGCCAACCTGTAAAACTCGCTATCCCCCAAGCGCCACAATCAATGGCGCGTTGGGTTACCCACGCCCCGTATTGATGGGAATCCTAATAAGGGGAACACGATTCCGCTCGACAAGACGCAAGTTGAAACCGGTCGCTAAACGCTACGGAGGTGGAACAAATAACAATTTGAGTAAAGGCTGGTAATGGTGCATGACCACACTAAAATACGTACGCACAGATTGAACTTGTGTAATATTATTCTCTCACGGTGGTACGTGGAATTTGTCTTGCAGAGCCGACACTATCTCCCGTGTTCACAATCTTCTACAAATTATTCGAGGAAGAACCCCTTTTGCAATGTCGAAGACAATATGCACCACGACTCACTGCCATTGAAGCTCGGGTTCGTGGGGCTTTAGGAGTCCCGGATTAGGGGTTGTCTGGATAGTCGAACTATCACCATCGGCTGGACTCCAAGACTATGAAGATACAAGATTGAAGACTTCGTCCCGTGTCCGGATGGGACTTTCCTTGGCATGGAAGGCAAGTTTGGCGACACGTGATATGTAGATCTCCTACCATTGTAATCCCACTCAGGTAACCCTAACCCTCTCCGTGTCTATATAAACCGGATGGCTTTAGTCCATAGAGATCTAACAACAATCATACCATAGGCTAGCTTCTAGGGTTTAGCCTCTCTTGATCTCGTGGTAGATCCACTCTTGCAACACACATCATCAATATTAATCTAGCAGTGACATAGGGTTTTACCTCCATCGAGAGGGCCCAACCAGGTAAAACATCGTGTCCTTTGTCTCCTTATAACATCCCGCTTAGACGACAGCTTCGAGACCCCTACCCGAGATCCGCTGTTTTGACACCGACACCGTCTGACGAGTATCTCGATGATAGGAAGGAAACAAATGGGAATTTTGCAAAATATACCCATACCCCTCTCCAGACGGTAAATAAGGCCTTCCTCATTCATCCTTTTCTCCCACAAGATAAACTACTCATACAATTATCTTGATGCGGCAACGCATGGGCATCTTGCTAGTTCTAAAACCTTCCCATCATTTGCCACACTATCGCTTGCGATGAAAAACCTACCCAAGCACAAGCGGATACAGAGCAACGCACAATTAC
The DNA here is from genome assembly GCA_021605205.1 of Aegilops longissima. Classification (NCBI taxonomy): domain Eukaryota; kingdom Viridiplantae; phylum Streptophyta; class Magnoliopsida; order Poales; family Poaceae; genus Aegilops; species Aegilops longissima. The sequence continues at coordinate 2,882 of JAHIAM010018045.1, read as the reverse complement.
AAGCGATATTCGCTGGACAATGGAGGCTATAACCAATTACTTTACGGAACAATAGCACCCAGGAAATTTGAAGGGTAGGTATAACAAAATTGAACCGCACATGTACCGCTAAGGATTCAATACACGATTACCAATCGAGGAGGAGAACGATGGTCACGGCGGCCTCGTGGAGTCATGGTCGGCAACGGAGTCAGTCATTGTCCACGACGGTGGTATCGCGCTACGGCTTCCGGGAAGCAGATCCGAGACCATGGAAGACGATGCGGGAAGAGGTCCTGTACGGCGACGACGGTGGACCGACTCCAAAGGCGGCGATGAGGTCGCCGATGAGGCAGATGCGATGCGGTGGACGATGCGCCGATGTAAAGGGAGGAGCACGAAGGTTGCAAAGGCTGTGGAGAAGTCTATTTTATGTGGGATAGAAATTGGGGAGTATTCAGTGCACTACTGGGTGTCGGGTGGGGTTCTGGGTAGGGTGAACTGGTTATGAAAACAGCCCCTACCAAGCGCCATCCGTAGGCCTGTTCAAGGCTATGATGGTAACTTCCCATCGCCTAATCAGTGGTCACGGAGATTTTCCCGCCGACCTCAAAATTTTGTGACACCGACTCCCTGTGGCGGTTGAGTGATTCGCTAAGCAACTAGTGAGTAGTAGTAGTAAACTCGCATATTAGGTTTGATCAAGTCAAACTTCCTAAAGTTTGACTAAGTTTATAGAAAAATATAAACATTTACCATAACAAATATGTATGATGTGAATGTACATTCAATAATGAATGTAATGGTATTTATTTGTTATTGTATATGTTAATATTTTTGTTATAAGCTTTCGAGTGTTTACAAAACTTGACTTTGACCAATGCTAATACGCGAATTAAATAAAAACGGAGGGAGTACACATTTGTTTTCTTAGTTTGTAGTGAACTAATCATTTGTTGAAATTGTGAAATAAATATATTAGGCTATTGACTTCAATGTAATGGACTATACAATTCAATAGTTACAATCATTGTAATCCTAAGATGTATACAAGGTCTATAGTACTTCACAACATGCTCAAACTCACATAATCCCAGTCAAATGAGAATCTAAATGCATTTCATAGTTATTACTTTGTAGGATGCAACAAAAACAACCATAACTCTACATCAGCCATTATACACTACAAAAAAAGACACATCCGTGACATTTTGGGCCGAACGAATTTTTTCTGTCATATATATGACACTTCTATGACGATAATTGTGACAAAACCCGGTATCATCATAGATGTGGTGGGCTCCTACTTATGACAAAAATCATGAAAATGGGCTTTTCGCCCGGCGGGCCGGAGACGCAGCTGCATGACATTCTTTGGGCCGCCCATGACGGAAAAACCGTGGTAGAAGCGAGGGGAGGAAAATTTCGGGGAGTTGCCGATTACGGTGGGAGGTTGAGGGCCGAGCGATGCGCATTTCTCTCGCATGTACGCACGTGTGTGCGAGGCGTTGGCTCTAACTGAACCCGAAGCGAGGCGTTGGGCTCTAATCAACCCGAAGCGACAGACCGCAGTGCCACGCAGCATCGAACCCGAGCGATCGATCGATGGTCTGTTAATCGAACCCGATGGAGCGATTCTTCCGCCGCGCTAATCAAGCCGATCGATTGATGAACAGGAGCGCTATGCTGGGGGATGAATAAGGAGCGGTGGCGCGCTATTGGATGAACAGACCCGTGGTGTGGAGGGCTGGATGAACAGAGACGGTGGAGGGGTGGCCGTGAGGGTGGTTGAATAGGACCCCGTGGGTGGAGGGCTGGATGAACAAGAGATGTGGAGGGGTGCCCTGGAGGGTTGGTTGAACAAAGAGCGGTGGAGAAGCGCGTGGAGGCCGGATGAACGGGAGCGTGGAGGCTGGAGGAGGTCAAGGTGGAGATGAACAGATCCGTGGAGTCCTGCTTTGCGGCACGCCACACCCTCCCGGCGAACAGACCACTGCCGACCGTAGGAGGTCCGTTTATCAGCTTTGGCGGCACGCCGACTCCTCCCGATCAACAGACCCTGCTTCGATCGTAGGAGGTCCGCTTCTCCGCTTTTGCGGTACGCCATACCCTTCCCGATCAACAGGACCCTGCCGACCGTAGGAGGTCCGCTTCTCCGCTTTTGCGATACGCCACACCTCCCGATCAACAGGACCCGCTCAAACATAGGAGGTCCGCTTCTCCGCTGTAGCGACGCCAGCCTCGCTTCCATCGCCTGCTCCGCCCAAGCCTCCCGATGAACACGACCACGCATTCCGCTCCGACCCAACCGTTGGCTCCTGCGAACACGCATTTACGAGTGTTCCCGCTTCACCCAGCCATGTACGTATGCGCCGAGTAGGCGTCGAGACCCTGCCCGTATGTACGTGACGGGCGGTATTTTTTCTTGCACCGCCAGAGACGCACGTACATGCTGCGCGTCGTTTCTACATCGACATGCAGCGCTTACTACAACACGGCGCCGCTTACATCGACCAAGATGTACGCATCGTCAGCCACGTAATGACAACGCCACGCACGATTCGATAGGTGGGTCCCGACCGCCGTGCACTTCTTGCTCGCAAGATGTAGCCGGTGGGTCACGCAGCCGGGGCTAATAGTTTTTTTTTTTTTGCCGGACGAACTACCTGCGTAGGAAGATGTAGCTGGTGGGTCCCAGCAGTCAAGAGGGAAACATTTTTTCGCGAACACGGTGGCCCGTCCGTGGGTCCCCGCCGCGTGGAGGAATCATTATTTTCCACGTAATAAGGAGGCACTTCCTTGTCGGCGTGGACCCATGCGCCTTCGACGTACCCACGTCCGGGAAGTCGCCGACCACGCTGACCACGCCGGCCGAGAGCACCGGGCGGTGGACGACGGCAGGC
>JAHIAM010018042.1:0-14135 GCA_021605205.1 Aegilops longissima | reverse complement strand
GTGAGTAATAGTCCATGAAAGAGCCCAGAATCGCCAAATCTAGGATTATTGATGAACGATACATAAACGCACTCCCGGGTTCGCTAATCATGGAAATCTTCGAGGACCCCAAATCAATGAGTAATAGTCCCTCAAACGGGCCGAATCGGCAAACTGCAAGTGTTGATGACCAACACATAAACACACCCCGGTGTTCGCCAATCGTGGAAATCTTTGGGACACCAAAACTGAGTAATAGTCCATGAACGGGCCAGAATCGCCAAAACTGTGATTGTTGATGACCGACACGTAACCGCACCTTTGGGGTTCAACAACCATGGAAATCGCTTGGGGCGCCAAAATGGTGAGTAATAGTCCACAAACGGGTAAGAATCGACAAAACCGCGAATGTTGATGACCGCACGAAAATGCACCGGTTCTGGGTTCACAATCATGGAAATCACCCGGACCCCAAAACAGTGAGTAGTACTCACTAAACGGGCCAGAATCGCCAAAACTGCAAGTGTTGATGACCGACACAAGCGCACACTTGGTTCAACAACTATCGAATCGCTTCTAAACGGACCGCAAAACGGTGAGTAATAGTCCACAAACGGGTCAATTCCACGAACCAAAACTATGAGTCTTGATGTCCGACACTTAAACGCACCCCAAATAGGGTTCGTTAATCATGAAAATCACCTGGGACCCCAAAACAGTGAGTATAGTTCAAGAACGGGCTGAGAACTGCCCAAACTGGGAGTCTTGACGACCCCAAACGAGTAATAGTTCAAGAAACGGCCGTAATGCCCAAATCAAAGTAGTCTTGACGATCAATACAAGTCACCTCTGTTCACAAACCATGAAATCGCCTGGGACCCCAAACGGTGAGTAATAGTTCAGAGCAGAATTTTAAGACCGCCAAATCTAGGATTACATTGATGAACGACATATACAACGCACTTGCGGGTTCGCTAATCAGCGGAAATCTGAGCGACCCTAAATACAATGAGTAATAGTCCTCGAAACGGCCAGAATCGGGCAAAATCGCAAGTGTTGATGACTAACACATGCAACAAACCCCGGTGTTCGCTAATCGTGGAAATCTTTTTGCGGACCACCAAAAACTGAGTAATAGTCCATGCGAACGGGCCAGAATCGGCAAAACTGTGATTGTTGATGACCGGCATTTAGCTGCACCAGGGGTTCAACAACCATGAAATTGCTTAGCGCCACAAATGGTGAGTAATAGTCCACGGAACGGTAAGAATCGAGCAAAAACCGCGAATGTTGATGACTGCACGAAAATGCACCCCGGTTCGCCAATCATGGAAAATCACCGACCCAAAACAGTGAGTAGTACTCAACGAAACGGGCCAGAATCGCCAAAATCTAGTAGTGTTGATGAATCGACACAAAGCGCACACTTGGTTCAACAACCATCGAAATTTCCTGGGACCAAAGAAAACGTGAGTAATAGTCCGCCAAACGGGTTAGAATTGGCCAAAACTATGAGTCTTGACAAACCGACACTTAACGCGCACCCCTGGAAGTTCGTTAATCATGAAAATCACCCGGACCCCAAAACAGTGAGTGATAGTCCACTAAACGGGTCAGAATCGCCAAATTATAGTGTTGATGACCAAGAGGCAATCACAACACTTCGGATCATTTTCACCTATGGAAATCGCTGGGGACACCAAACGGTGAGTAATAGTCCACGTAACGGGCAAGAATCGCCAAACCAGAGTGTTGATGTCCGGCACGTGAATGCACCTCGCTCAAGAATCGTGGAAATCACCGCAAACCCCAAAACAGGGAGAGTAATTGTTCGCGAAAACGGGCCAGAATCGCCAAAACCATGCATTGTTGATGACCAACACGAAGCGCACTCTGGCTCAACAATCTGCGGAAATCGCTTGGGACCCAAAAACAGTGAGTAATAGTCCACAGAACGGGCCAGAATTGACAAAAGCTGACAGGTTGATGACTCGATGCACACAACACGCACTTCCGGGTTCATCAATCGTGGAAATCACTCCCGAGCCCAAAACAGTGATTATTAGCCAATCTAAATGGGCCAGGATCGGTCAAAATTTTGAGTGTTGATGACTGAGCACGTAAACGCACTCCGGTGTTCACACAATCATGGAAATCACTTCGCAACCTAAAACTGAGTAATAGTTCAAGAACGGGCGAACTCGCCCAAATCATGAAGTCTTGACGATCAAATACATAAGCCTATCTTGGGGTTCGCAACCATGGAAATCGCTTAGACCCCAAACGGTGAGTAATAGTCCATGAAAGAGCCCAGAATCGCTGCAATCAGGATTATTGATGAACGATATACAACGCACTCTCCGGTTCGCTTAATCATGGAAATTTCTGAAAGGACCTCAAATCAATGAGTAATAGTCCTCAAACGGGCCAGACCGAAGAAACCGCAAGTGTTGATGACCAACACATAAACACACCCCGTGTTCGCCAATCGTGGAAATCTTTGCAGGACACCAAAACTGAGTAATAGTCCACAAAACGGGCAAGAATCGACAAAACTGGTGATTGTTGATGACCGGACACGAAACCGCACTTTGGTTCAACAACCATGGAAATTGCTTGGCGCGCAAAATGGTGAGTAATAGTTCACGAAACGGGTAAGAATCGACAAAACCGCGAATGTTGATGACCGCACGAAATGCACACCGGTTCGGCTAACTGCGGAAATCACCCGGACCCCAAAACAGTGAGAGTAGTACTCTACTTAAACGCTACAGAATCGCCAAACGGCATGAAAAGTTGATGACCGACACGTAGTTATACTTGGTTCAACAACTATCGAATCGCTTCTTGACCGCAAAACGGTGAGTAATAGTCCACAAAACGGGTCAGAATTGGCCAAAATCTATGAGTCTTGATGTCCGGCACTTAAACGCACTTCGGGTTCGCTATATCATGAAAAATCACCCGGACCCCAAAATAAAGGAGTGATAGTCCATGAAACGGTCAGAATCCGCCAAAATTAAGTGAAAGTGTTGATGACCAAGAGGTAACGACGCACTGGGTCACCACTTATGGAAATCGCTGGGACACCAAACGGTGAGTAATAGTCCACGAACGGGCAAGAATCGCCAAACCGTGGAGTGTTGATGTCCGACACGTAAACGCAACTCGGGCTCGTTAATCGTGGAAATCACCGCAACCCCAAAACAGTGAGTAATTGTTCATGAAACGGGCCAGAATCGCCAAAAATCAAGTATTGTTGATGACCAACACGTAAGCGCACCTCGGGTTCACAATAACTATGGAAATCGCTGGGACCCCAAAACAGTGAGTAATAAGTCCAGTAAACGGCCAGAATTGACAAAAGCCATGAAAAGTTGATGATCGGCTAACGTAATAACGCATCTCGTGGTTCATCAATCGTGGAAATCACCCGGGAGCCCAAAACAGTGATTAATGAGCCAACGTAATGGGCCAGATCGGTCAAAATTTTGAGTGTTGATGATCGACATCGTAAACGCACCCGGGTGTTCACAATCATGGAAATCACTGTAACCTAAAACTGAGTAATAGTCCAAGAAACGGGCTGAACAGCTTAAAATGCGGTAGTTCGACGACCAACACATAAGCCCATCCTTGGGTTCGACAACCGTGGAAATCGCCAGAATCCCAAACGTGAGAGCATAGTCCATGAAAGAGCCTTAATCGGCCAAATCTAGGATTATTGATGAACGATACATAAACGCACCTCGGGTTCGGCAATCATGGAAACTATCGAGGACCCCAATTCAATGAGTAATAGTCCCCAAACGGCCAGACCCAGTAAACTCGCAAGGTTGATAACCAACATAAACACATACCCCGTGTTCGCTAATCGTGGAAATCTTTTGGACACCAAAAACTGAGTAATAGTCCAGCGAACGGGCCAGAATCGCCAAACTGTGATTGTTGATGACCCACACGTAGCCGCACCTTTGGGGTTCAGGGTCATCAACCATGGAAATCGCTTTGGGCGCCAAAATGGTGAGTAATAGTCCACGTAAACGGGTAAGAATCACAAAAACCGCGAATGTTGATGACCGCACGAAAATGCAACACTCGGTTCGCTAATCATGGAAATCACCCGGACCCCAAAAAACAGTGAGTAGTACTACCATGGGGTGGCCAGAATCGGCCAAAATCATGCAAGTGTTGATGACCGGCACGTAAGGTTAAGCGACACTTGTTCAACAACTATCAAATCGTCCGACCGCAAAACGTGGAGTAATAGTCCACAAACGGGTCAGAATTGGCCAAAACTATGAGTCTTGATGTCCGACACTTAAACGCACTCCCCGGTTCGCCAATCATGAAAAATCACCCGGACCCCAAAACAGGAGTAATAGTCCATGAAACGGTTCAGAACCGGCCTAAATTGGCATGAAAGTCTTGATTTATCAAGACATATCGTCACCATCTTGGTTCACCACCTATGGAAATCGCTGGGACCCCAAACGGTGAGTAATAGTCCATGAACGAGCCCAGAATCAAGCCAAAATCAATGGAGCGTTGATGTCCGACACGAAATGCACCCCGGGGTTCGCCAATCGTGGAAATCACGAGCAACCCCAAAACAATGAGTAATTGTCTCATGAAACGGGCCAGAATCGCTAAAACTGCGATTGTTGATGACCAACACGTAAGCGCACCCGGTGTTCGACAATCATGGAAATCGCTGGGACACCAAAACAGTGGAGAATAGTCCACTAAACGGGCCAGAATTGACAAAACCGCCATTGTTGGATGATCGACAATGACAATGCACTCTCGGGGTTCATCAATCGTGGAAACACCCGGAGCCCAAAACAGTGATTAATAGCCAACGTAAACGGCCAAGAATCGATCAAATTACCGCGTAATGTTGATGACCGACACGTAAACGCACCCCTGGTGTTCGCCAATCATGGAAAATCACTCCGGGACCCCAAACAGTGAGTAGTACGCCACAAACGGGCCAGAACTGCCCCAAATCATGCAGTCTTGACGCACCAACACATAAGCCCACACTTGGGGTTCAATAACCATGGAAATCGCTGGGACCGCAAAACGGTGAGTAATAGTCCAGAAAACGAGCCAGAATTGGCCAAATCTAGGATTATTGATGAACGATACATAAATGCACCCGGGTTCGCTAATCATGGAAATCACCCGGGACCCAAAATCAATGAGTAATAGTCCACGAACGGGTCGGGAATCGCCAAATTGCGTAGTGTTGATGACCAAGAGGTAAACGCACACCGTGTTCACAACTCGCGGAAATCGCTATGGGACACCAAATCGGTGAGTAATAGTCCATGCAAACCAAAGAATCGCCAAAACTGTGATTGTTGATGACCGACACGTAATGCACCTGGGCTTCAACAACCGTGGAAATCACCGCAGCGCCAAAATGGTGAGTAATAGTCCATGAAACGGTAAGAATCGACAAAACCATAATTGTTGATGACCAACGAAAATGCGCACTCGGTTCAACTATCATGGAAATCACCCCGGACCCCAAAACAGGAGTAGTACAGTCCACGAACGGGCCAGAATCGCCAAAATCCGCCAGTGTTGATGACCGGTTACGCAACACGCATCTCAGGGTTCTAATAACTATCAAATCGCCCGGACCCCAAAACAGTGAGCAATAGTCCACAAACGGGCCAGAATTGTCCAAAATTATGAGTCTTGAGATGTCCAACACTTAAACGCACCCGGGTGTTCAAGAATCATGAAAATCACTCCGTACCCCAAAACAAAGGAGTAATAGTCCAAGAAACGGGTCTGAACCGCCCAAATTAAGCAGTGTTGACGACCAAGATAAGCCTATCTCCGTCAAGCAACCATGGAAATCACCGGACCCCAAACGGTGAGTAATCGTCATGAAAGAGCCCAGAACGCCAAATTCCAGGATTGTTGATGAACGATACATAAACGCACCCCGTTCGCCAATCAAGGAAATCTATGAGGGACCCTAATTAATCAGTATAGTCCTGAAAATGGGCCAGAATCGGCAGTCCAAAAGTTGATGTCCGACACGAAATGCACCTGGGCCTCGCCAATCGTGGGAAATCATTCACACACCCAAAAACAGTGAGTAATTGTTCATGAACGGGCCAGAATCGCTAAAACTGTGATTGTTGATGACCAACACGAAGCCGCACCTCGGGTTCAACAACCATAGAAATCGCTTGGACCCCAAAATGGTGAGTAATAGTCCACGCAAAACGGGCCAGAATCATACAAAAAGTCATGAATCGTTGATGATCGCACGAAACACGCATTCCGGGTTCACTAATCGTGAAATCACTCCGGAGCCCAAAACAGTGAGTAGTACTCATGAACGGGCCAGAATCGCCAAAACTGCAAGTGTTGATGACCCACATCGAAGCACACTGGTTCACAACTATCGAATCGCTTCGGACCCAAAACGGTGAGTAATAGTCCACAAACGGGTCAGAATTGGCCAAACCATGAGTCTTGATGATCGACATACGGTGAAACGCACTCCCGGGTGTTCTCAACAATCATGGAAATTACCGTCAATTCTAAAACTGAGTAATAGTTCAAGAAATGGGCCAGAACCGCCAAATCATGTAGTCTTGACTTGACCAACACATAAGCCCATCTTGGGTTCAACAACCATGGAAATCGCCAGACCCCAAACGTGAGTAATAGTCCATGAAAGAGCCAGAATCGCCAAATCTAGGATTATTGATGAACGCATACATAACGCACTCCCGGGTTCGCCAATCATGGAAATCATGAGCACCCCTAAATCAATGAGTAATAGTCCTCAAACGCCAGTAATCGGTAAAACTGCAAGCTGTTGATGACACAACACATAAACACACCCCGTGTTCGCTCAATCGTGGGAATCTTTCGGACACCAAAACCGAGTAATAGTTCATGAAACGGGCCAGAATCGCCAAACTCGTGATTGTTGATGACCGGCACGAAGCCGCACCTTGGGGGTTCAACAACCATGGAAATCGCTTGGGCGCCAAAATGGTGAGTAATAGTCCACAAAACGGGTAAGAATCGACAAAACCGCTGAATGTTGATGACCGCACGTAAATGCACCGTTCCGGTTAATCATGGAAATCACTCCTGACCCCAAAAATAGTGAGTAGTACTCACGAACGGGCCAGAATCGCCAAAACTGGCGAAAGTGTTGATGACGGCACGTAAGCGCATACTTGGTTCAACAACTATCGAAATCGTCGGGACCGCAAAACGGTGAGTAAGAGTCCACAAACGGGTCAGAATTGGCCAAACTATGAGTCTTGATGTCCGACACTCTAAACGCACTCCGGGTTCGCATAATCATGAAAATCACCCGGACCCCAAAACAGTGAGTGAGATAGTCCACTAAACGGGTCAGAATCGCCAAAAATTGCGAGTGTTGATGACCAAGAGGTAATCCGCGACCGGTCACCACCTATGGAAATCGCCAGACACCAAAACGGTGAGTAATAGTCCACGTAAAACGCAAGAATCGCCAAACTGGTAGAGTGTTGATGTCCGACACGTAGATGCACCTCGCTCATTGTAATCGTGGAAATCAATCTGCAAATCAAAACAGTGAGTAATTGTTCATGTAACGAAGCGATCGGACAAAATCAAGTATTGTTGATGACCAACACGAAGCGCACCGGGTTCAATAACTATGGAAATCGCCAGGACCCCAAAACAGGGAGTAATAGTCAACAAACGGCCAGAATTGACAAAACCGCGAGTGTTGATGATCGATAATAATACGCATCTCGGGCCATCAATCGTGGAAATCACTCCGGGAGCCCAAAACAGTGATTAATAGCCAACGAAATGGGCCAGGATCGGTCAAAATTTTGAGTGTTGATGACCGACACGTAAACGCACCCGGTGTTCATTAATCATGGAAATCACTTCAACCTAAAACTGAGTAATAGTTCAAGAACGGGCCAGAACCGCCCAAATCATGAAAGTCTTGACGACCAACATGATAAGCCCATCATTGGGGTTCAGCAACCATGGAAATCGCTTGGGACCTTCAAACGGTGAGTAATAGTCCATGAAAGAGCCCAGAATCGCCAAATTCTAGGATTATTGATGAACGCATACATAACGCACCGGTTCGCCAATCATGGAAATTCATGAGCGACCCCAAATCAATAATGAGAGTAATAGTTCCTGAACGGGCCAGAATCGGCAGAAATCGCAAGTGTTGATGACCAATACATAAACACACCGTGCCAGTGTTCGCCAATCGTGGAGATTTTTGCGACACCAAAACTGAGTAATAGTCCATGAACGGGCCAGAATCGCCAAAACTGTGATTGTTGATGACCGGCACGTAGCCGCACTTTGGGGTTCAACAACCATGGAAATCGCTTTTGGGCGCCAAATGGTGAGTAATAGGTCCACTAAACGGGTAAGAATCGACAAAACCGCGAATGTTGATGACCGCACGAAAATGCACCTTCGTTCGCCAATCATGGAAATCACCCGGACCCCAAAACAAAGGAGTAGTACTCATTTAAACGGGCCGAATCGCCGAAACCTGCCAAGAAAGGTTGATGACCGTTAACGTAAGCGTACACTTGGTTCAACAACTTATAGAAATCGCTCGACCCAGAAACGGTGAGTAATCTGGCCACAAACGGGTTAGAATTGGCCAAAACTATGAGTCTTGATGTCCGACACTTAACGCGCACTTCGGGTTCGCGGTTCATGAAAATCATTCCGGACCCCAAAAACAGTGAGTGATAACCACGAACGGTCAGAATCAGCCAAAATTGCTAGTGTTGATGACCAAGGTGCAATCGCACACCGGTCACCACACTATGGAAATCGCCAGGACACCAAACGGTGAGTAATAGTCCACGAACGGGCAAGAATCGCCAAAACTGTGAGTGTTGATGTCCATTCACGAAATGCACCTCGGCCTGTTAATCGTGAAACGCAATCCAGCCCCAAAACAGTGAGTAATTGTTCACAAACGCAATAGAATCGCCAAAATCATGCGATTGTTGATGACCAACACGTAAGCAGCACCTCGGTTCAACAACCAGAAATCGCTTGGACCCCAAATACAGTGAGAGAATAAGTCCAATGAACGGGCCAGAATTGACAAAACCGCGAGTGTTGATGATCGACAGAGCATCGCGTGATCTCGGGTTCACTCAATCGGGAACGTCACCCGGAGCCCAAAGACAGTGATTAATAGCCAACGCAAATGGGCCAGGATCGGTCAAATTTTGAGTGTTGATGATCGACACGTAAACGCATTTCGGGTGTTCGCTAATCATGAAATTCACTTCGGTAACCTAAAACTGAGTAATAGTTCAAGAAACGGGCCGAACTGCCCATATCATGTAGTCTTGACGCACCAACACATAAGCCCATCTTGGGTTCACAACCATGGAAATCGCCAGACCCCAAACGTGAGGTAATAGTCCACGAAAGAGCTTAATCGGCCAAATCTAGGATTATTGATGAACGATACATAAACGCACTTCGGTTCGCTAATCATGGAAATTCGAGGGACTACCCAAATCAATGAGTAATAGTCCCCAAACGGCCAAGACCGCAAAACTTGCAAGTGTTGATGACCAACACATAAACACACCCCGTGTTCGCATCGTGGAAATTCCTTTGCGACACCAAACTGAGTAATAGTCCATGCAAACGGGCCAGATCGCCAAAACTGTGATTGTTGATGACCACACGATGCCGCACTTTGGGGTTCAACAACCATGGAAATCGCATGGAAGCGCCAAAAATGGTGAGTAATAGTCCACTTAAACGGGTAAGAATCGACAAAACCGTAATGTTGATGACCGCACGAAAATGCACCCCGGTTCACTAATCATGGAAATCACCCGGACCCAAAACAGAAGAGTAGTAACTCAATAAACGGGCCAGAATCGCCAAAACTGCGAAAAGTTGATGACCGGCACGTAAGCTTATTACTTGGTTCAACAACCATCGAATCGCTTGGACCTGCAAAACGGTGAGTAATAGTCCACAAACGGTAGAATTGGCCAAAACTATGAGTCTTGATGTCCGACACTTAAACGCACTCCCGGTTCTAGACATGAAAATCACTCCGACCCCAAAAACAGTGAGTGATAGTCCACGTAAACGGGTCAGAATCGCCAAATTCATGAAAGTTGATGACCAAGATGTAATCGCACGACTGGGTCACCACTCATGGAAATCGCTGGGACACCAAACGTGAGTAATAGTCACGTAAACGGCAAGAATCGCCAAACTGTGAGTGTTGATGTCCGTTAATGCGAATGCACCCCTGGGCTCAAGAATCGTGGAATAAACCGCAACCCCAAAACAGTGAGTAATTGTTCATGAACGGGCCAGAATCGCCAAAACGACATTGTTGATGACCAACACGAAGCGCAACCGGGTTCAACAACCATGGAAATCGCTGGGACCCCAAAACAGTGAGTAATAGTCTAACAAACGGCCAGAATTGACAAAACCGCGAAAGTGTTGATGATCGATACGAATACGCACTTCTGGGTTCATCAATCGTGGAAATCACTCCGAGCCCAAAACAGTGATTAATAGCCAACGAAATGGGCCAGGATCGGTCAAAATTGCGAGTGTTGATGACCGACACGTAAACGCACTTCTTGGTTCAACAACCATGGAAACACCTGCAACCGCAAAACGTGAGTAATAGTCCAAGAAACGGGTTAGAACTGCCCAAATACAAGTAGTCTTGACGTCCAATACATAACGCCCATCTGGGTTCGACAATTCATGGAAATCGCTGGACCCCAAAAAGTGAGTATAGTCCATGCAAAGAGCCCAATCGGCCAAATCTAGGATTATTGATGAACGACATGGAATTTGACTTCTGGTTCGCAATCTATGGAAATCTCTGAGGACCCCAAACAATGAGTAATAGTCCCTAAACGGCCAGAATCGGCAAAACTCGGAGTGTTGATGACCAACACATAAACACACACCCGAGTTCGCCAATCGGGAAATTCTTTGGAGCACCAAACAGTGAGTAATAGTTCATGAAACGGGCTGGAATCGCCAAAACTGTGCGATTGTTGATGACCGACACGTAATCGCACTCTTGGGGTTCAACAACCATGGAAATCGCTTTGGGGACCCAAATGGTGGAGTAATAAGTCCATCAAACGGTAAGAATCGACAAAACCGCGAATGTTGATGACCGCACGAAAATGCACTCGGGTTCGCTAATCATGGAAATCACCCGACCCCAAACAGTGAGTAGTATCATTAAACGGGCTAGAATCGCCAAAAACGCGAAAATTGATGACCGGTTAACGTAAGCGTTATTACCTGTCCAACTATCGAATCGCCAGACCGCAAAACGTGAGTAATAGTCCACAAACGGTTAGAATTGGCCACAAACTATAGTTCTGATGTTCTGACACTTAAACGCACCCGGTTCGATCATGAAAATCACCCGGGACCCCAAAACAGTGAGTGGATAGTCCACTAAACGGTCAGAATCGCCAAAATTGTGTAAAGTTGATGACCAAGATGTAATCGCGCACTCGGTCACCACCTATGGGAATCGCTTGGGACACCAAAACGTGAGTAATAGTCCACGAAACGGCAAGAATCGCCAAACTGTGGAGTGTTGATGTCCGGACACGAAATGCACCCTCGCCTGGTTAATCGTGGAAATAATTCGCAACCCCAAAACAGTGGAGTAATTGTTCGAAACGGGCCAGAATCGACCAAAACCCGATTGTTGATGACCAACACGTAAGCGTTACCTCGGGTTCAACAACTATGGAAATCGCTGGACCCCAAACACAGTGAGTAATAGTCCACTTAAACGGGCCAGAATTCGACAAAAACCGCTGAGTGTTGATGATCGGCGACGAATACGACGATCTCAAGTTCATCAATCGTGGAAATCACCCGGGAGCCCAAAACAGTGATTAATAGCCAACGAAATGGGCCAGATCGGTCAAAATTGTGAGTGTTGATGACCGACACGTAAACGCACTCCCCGGTGTTCACAATCATGGAAATCATTCGTAACCCAAAACTGAGTAATAGTTCAAGAAACGGGCCGAACGGGCAAAACAATGTAGTCTTGACGACTAAATACATAAGTTTCATCTTGGGGTTCTACAACCATGGAAATCGCTGGGACCCAAACGTGAGTAATAGTCCATGAAAAGAGCCCAGAATCGGCCAAATCTAGGGATTATTGATGAACGATACAAACGCACTCCTGGTTCGCCTAATCATGGAAATCTCTGAGGGACCCCAAATCAATGAGTAATAGTCCCTGAAACGGGCCAGAATCGAGAAATCTGCAAGTGTTGATGACCAACACATAAACACAACCCGTGTTCGCCAATCGTGGAAATCTTTTGGACACCAAAACTGAGTAATAGTCCATGAACGGGCAGAATCGCCAAACTCGGTGATTGTTGATGACCGACACGTAACCGCACTCAATTGGGGTTCAACAACCATGGAAATCGCTTTAGCGCCAAAATGGTAGTAATAGTCCACTAAACGGGTAAGAATCGACAAAAACCGCTGTAATGTTGATGACCAACACGAAATGCACGTTCGGTTCGCCAATCATGGAAATCACTCCGGACCCCAAACAAAGGAGTAGTACTCATTTAAAGGGCCAGAATCGCCAAAATCATGAAAGTTGATGACCGACACGAAGCGCACATACCTGGTTCAACAACTATCTTAAATCGCCGGACCGCAAAACGGTGAGTAATAGTCCACAAAACGGGCCGAATTCGGCCAAAACTATGAGTCTTGATGTCGGACACTTAAACGCACTTCGGGTTACATGCATGAAAAATCACCCGGACCCCAAAACAAAGGAGTGATAGTCCACGTAAACGGGTCAGAATCGCCAAAATTATGCAGTGTTGATGACCAAGATGTAATCGCATGACTTTCGGTCACCACCTATGGAAATCGCTTTGGGACACCAAAACGGTGAGTAATAGTCCACGAAACGGGCAAGAATCGGCCAAAACTGTGAGTGTTGATGTCCGACACGTAAATGCACCCTGGGGCTCGTTAATCGTGGAAATAAATCTGCAGCCCCAAAATAGTGAGTAATTGTTCATGAAACGGGCCAGAATCGACCAAAACTGCGATTGTTGATGACCAACACGTAAGCGCACCTCGGGGTTCAACAACTATGGAAAATCGCTTGGGACCGCAAAACAAAGTGAGTAATAGTCCATTTAAACGGGCCAGAATTGACAAAAATCATGAAAAGTTGATGATCGACACGAATACGCATCTCGGGTTCATCAATCGTGGAAATCACCCGGAGCCCAAAACAGTGATTAATAGCCAACGAATGGGCCAGTGATCGCCAAAATTGTGAGTAAGTTGATGATCTACACGTAAACGCACCGGTGTTCGCCAATCATGGAAATCACTTCGTAATCCTAAAACTAGAGTAATAGGTTCAAGAACGGGCCAGACATCTGCCCAAATCAACGGTCTTGACGACCAACACATAAGCTCATCTTGGGGTTCGACAACCATGGAAATCGCCAGACCCCAAACGTGAGTAATAGTCCGAAAGAAGCCTTAATCGCCAAATCTAGGATTATTGATGAACGATACATAAACGCACTCCGGGTTCGGCCAATCATGGAAATTCAGGGACCCCAAATCAATGAGTAATAGTCCTCTAAACGGGCCAGAATCGCAAACTGCAAGTGTTGATGACCAACACATAAAACACACCCCTTGTTCGCAATCGTGGAAATCTTTGCGGACACCAAAACTCGAGTAATAGTCCATGAAACGCCGTAATCGGCCAAACTGTGATTGTTGATGACCGACACGTAACCGCACCTTCTGGGGTTCAAATAATTCATCTAAATCGCTTAGCGCCAAAATGGTGGAGTAATAGTCCACGAAACGGTAAGAATCGACAAAAAATCATAATGTTGATGACCGCACGTAAAATGCACCGTTCACAATCATGGAAATCACCTGACCCCAAACAAAGTGAGTAGTATCTCACGTAACGGGCTGAATCGCCAAACTGGCGAAAAGTGATGACCGAAGCACGGAAGTTTAAACTGGTTCAACAACTATCGAATCGCTCGGACCGCAAAACGGTGAGTAATAGTCCACAAACG
>JAHIAM010018040.1:7500-11785 GCA_021605205.1 Aegilops longissima | reverse complement strand
AAGGACAAGCCCGAGAATTTCTTATATGAAGGAAAACGCTCCGAGGACACATGGGAATTATCGTCAAGCTAGTTTTCATCACGTTCATATGATTCACGTTCCTTACTTTGATAATTTGATATGTGGGTGGACCGGTGCTTGGGTGCTGCCCTTACTTGGACAAACATCCCACTTATGATTAACTCCTATTGTAAGCATCCGCAACTACAAAAGAAGTATTAAGGTAAACCTAACCATAGCATGAAACATATGGATCCAAATCAACCCCTTGCGAAGCAACGCATAAACTAGGTTTAAGCTTCTGTCACTCTAGCAACCCATCATCTACTTATTGCTTCCCAATGCCTTCCTCTAGGCCCAAACAATGGTGAAGTGTCATGTAGTCGATGTTCACATGACACCACTAGAGGAGAGACAACATACATCTCATCAAAATATCGAACGAATACCAAATTCACATGACTACTAATAGCAAGACTTTTCCCATGTCCTTAGGAACAAAGGTAACTACTCACAAATCATATTCATGTTCATAATCAGAGGGGTATTAATATGCATATAGGATCTGAACATATGATCTTCCACCAAATAAACCAACTAGCATCAACTACAAGGAGTAATCAACACTACTAGCAACCTCGGTACCAATCCTGAGCTATGAGACAAATATTGGATACAAGAGATAAACTAGGGTTTGAGAGGAGATGGTCTTTGGTGAAGATGTTCTTGAGATTGGCCCCTCCCGATGAGAGGAGCGTTGGTGATGACGATGGCGATGATTTCCCCCCGGAGGGAAGTTTCCCAATGCGAATTAACAACTTGTGGGGCCCTATCTATGCAATCTCTCGAGCCCCAAGAAAACCCCCTCTCCCTCGGACTCAATCTCTTTTGACTCTATATATGTGGGCACTGATATCTATGAGGGTTCACCCACCCGGTGACAACATTCCTTTCTATTGCGCCTAAAATCTCTATTTCGCAAATATGTCACGTGTTTCTATTGTTGCTTCCTATGGGGTACATTACAACAAATTTTATTTTTCTGCAGCATTGCTTCTATGATCTTAGGAGCATCGGCCGCCATGGCCCAAACGAAAGTCAAAAGACCTCTAGCTCATAGTTCGATTGGACATGTAGGTTATATTCGTCTGGTTTCTCATGTGGAACCATAGAAGGAATTCAATCACTACTAATTGGTATATTTATTTATGCATCAATGACGATCGATGCATTCGCCATAGTTCGACATTACGGCAAACCCGTGTCAAATATATAGCGGATTTGGGCGCTCTAGCCAAAACGAATCCTATTTCGCTATGACCTTCTCCATTACAATGTTCTCATACGCAGAATACCCCGTTAGCGGCTTTTGTAGCAAATTCTATTTGTTCTTCGCCGCTTTGGGTTGTGGGGCTTACTTCCTAGCCCCATGGGAGTAGTGACTAGCGTTATAGGTCGTTGGGCGGCGGAAGGTTGCCATGAGTAAGGTTGGGAGACCAAGGCAGTTTTCGTGCATCGGACACGTAGCTTATCGAATCGGTTGCAACACGGATGGGAATGCATGCTACGAAAGACAGGGTCGAGTCGATACATCAACCGTCGACTCCATATCCTTGTACGAGTCCACAATCACTACGAGATGAACCTGGGTTTGGTGAATGGAAGTTGGCCTTAGGTGTAATAGGACTCCCGATTCTTCACAGCGATCAGATCTTGAGGTGCTCCCGTCGGTTGTTGGAGCAGCCGCGAGCCGGGCCGGGCCTCGATTCCTTTCAAAAATATGAAGGGACAGAGGTGACTAATTCCCCATCTCATTTGGGGCGGAAAACGAATCGACATCTTGATGTGATACAGCCCTTTCCATTTTCGTTGGGAAAGAACGCGAAGTCCATCCGAACCCTCAATGAAGAAATAAGAGGAGAGCAAAGCGCCAATGGCGCGTGAAGCGCATCTGGAAGGGGCACGGAGAAATAAAGAAGTGTGGGGAGAAGCGGCCGAGCTCATTCCCTTCGCTTCACGGGCCCAAAGCGATGCTTTGTTTCTGGCCAAATCAAGGATTTGGGGCTGATTACAAAAGATATCTGAATAGAAAGATAGATCCATCCATCTATCCAGATATCTAAAAAGAATCGATTCGATTTCATGAAACCTTTGATTCAAAGAACTGCTTAGCCCCCGCTCATGAAACGACTCTGCTGCAATGGATGGCGGAGGGTCCGTAGTACCAAGCACCGGAGTGATCCATGAGCTGGGAAGGGGCCTAGAAGTGCCTACTACTACACCACACTACACTTGGCTCTACACATTTACGAGCTTACCCCTGTCCAAAGTCCGGCAAAACGTTGGGGCTTCAATCGTCGACTCGTTATCCCCATCTCAGCCCAGGCTAACGGAGCTGACTTATTCGGGGAGAGAGTGGAGCCTATCGAAGCACTCTTGAGAGTAAGATCCTTGGCTCCTCTTCATTCTCTAAAGGGTCTCTGCCCACATGGAAGGGGCAGAGATGGATAAGATCAAACACGGAAATAAGAAGCATTTGAAATGCCTTTTGATCATTTTGATAGAGGGGATGGATAAAGTGGGCAAAAGCAGACTCACATTTTCAATCGAAAAGATGGGTTCCTTTTCGTCTCGACAAAGAAAGAATCATCTTGAAAACGCTCCTAACCCCTTCGTAGGGCCGTGTATAGTAAGTGATCCGAACCTGCCGGAGCGAGCCCCCTTAGAGGCAAGTGAAGTTGGTGAGCCGTATGATGGGAAACTATCTCCTGCGGTTCGGAGAGGACTCAGCTGTTATTTAGTACCCCCTTGGTTTCGGGGTGGACCCTTTCACTCTATTTTATTATATACGCTTAGCGAAAAGAATGTTTTTTGATAGACCTAGGACATGGATTCTATATGAACCAATGGATCGTGACAAGTCGTTACTACTAGCAATGACTTCCTCTTTCATTACTTCATCCTTTCCATATCCCTCTCCCTTGTTCGATCTTACTCATCAAATGGCACTCGGTTCATATCGTAAGTTCGTTCGATCATTGACAAGGTTCAAAGAAAGGGTGGGCCATTCACCATGAAGGCTAAAAGCGAGATAGGCTTTCTTGGACATTTTAAACACAAAGGCGAAGACAATTCCGCGTTTTTCAGCCGATTCTCGAAATTTAAGACAATTATCCTCACTCAAACTTCAAAAAGTCCTTTTTTTCGATGTAAATTCATCTGTCTCTCCTTTGTCCTTCCTAACGCTAGTCTAGTCTCCGATTAAAGGATTGATACGGGCGTGCTTCCTTGCAGAGGGTTGTTTTAGACACCTACCCACGAAACTTCGCTTTGCCACCCGGTATAACCAAAGCCTTCCACAAAGGAATATTTACTCTGGGTCCATCACGTGTCCAGATACGGTGCATCCTTGCCGTTTCCCCATCGGCTGAAGTTGGATCAAAGTCCCGGACGCGAATGCTCATTATAGAAAGAACTAGGCCTACTTAGGTAAACAAGCACCCCATCACTACCGTAGTAGTGGAAATCTCTAACTTAGGTGCGTTTGCCCATTACTTCTACCCATCTACGCGATTCTGAGATCCAGCCATTGGGCCGAGAGATCCCATTGTTTGACCTACTCAAGTAGGCTTTCTATTGAATATCCACCCGTGGTAATTGCTTGATGGTAGAAGCACCAAGCTTTGGTACTATAGTCGTACTCGAGACCCTATTGAGCTGCTTAGTCTTCTCCTTTCTTTGATGATCTTCAACACATCTATTTGAATTCCCTGCAGTGAAGGATTTCTCGTATGGAGAAAAACCTCTTGGCGCTATCTGATCTTATTTTGTATTTCAAATATGGGACCTGCCATTTTAATGGGACATCCCGCAACAGCCTACTCATGCATGTGGCCAAGTACTCGACCAATCCTCGGGCGAAGGGATGAGCGAATTCTCGAGGTCAGGTTCATTGAGGTCGACATCACATGAAACCTTTAGCACTTCCGCTCGATATTGGATGGAGTATGGCTGGAAGGTCAGCCTAGCTAGTCTTGTCAATCGCCCCGACTCGTCTTCTCCTTGGTACCTACCGCTATTGAACTTGGTACCTATATTCCTGAAACAAGACAGACCTTCATGAAGACCTTCTATTTTGGAATAAGATCGGACATTTCCACATTGAGGTGAAATTACATATGAGGAAAATAATCACGGACTCTAAAGCTGCCCTTGTGTGGTAGAACCAGGTCTTCCACCCAAGCGGTCACCAAATCTTGAAGCCCCTATCTTGATATAGAATAGA
>JAHIAM010018040.1:0-2500 GCA_021605205.1 Aegilops longissima | reverse complement strand
CTCAGGAACAAACATAACTACTCACAAATCATATTCATGTTCATAATCAGAGGGGTATTAATATGCATATAGGATCTAAACATATGATCTTCCACCAAATAAACCAACTAGCATCAACTACAAGGAGTAATCAACACTACTAGCAACCTACAGGTACCGATCCCAGGCTATGAGACAAAGATTGGATACAAGAGATAAACTAGGGTTTGAGAGGAGATGGTGCTGGTGAAGATGTTGATGGACATTGGCCCCCTCCCGATGAGAGGAGCGTTGGTCATGACGATGGCGATGATTTCCCCCTCCCAGAGGGAAGTTTCCCCGGCAACGGCGCCAGAAAAGAGTCTTGATGACCCACAAGTGTAGGGGATCAGTCATAGTCCTTTCGATAAGTAAGAGTATCGAACCCAACGAGGAGCAGAAGGAAATGACAAGCGGTTTTCAGCAAGGTATTCTCTGCAAGCACTGAATTTATAGGTAACAGATAGTTTTGTGATAAGATTATTTGTAACAGGTAACAAGTAACAAGTGTAAACAAATTGCAGCAAGATGGCCCAATCCTTTTTGTTGCAAAGGACAAGCCTGGACAATTTCTTATATGAACGAAAACGCTCCCGAGGACACATGGGAATTGTCGTCAAGCTAGTTTTCATCACGTTCATATGATTCACGTTCGTTACTTTGATAATTTGATATGTGGGTGGACCGGTGCTTGGGTGCTGCCCTTACTTGGACACACATCCCACTTATGATTAACTCATATTGTAAGCATCCGCGACTACAAAAGAAGTATTAAGGTAAACCTAACCATATCATGAAACATAAGGATCCAAATCAACCCCTTGCGAAGCAACGCATAAACTAGGGTTTAAGCTTCTGTCACTCTAGCAACCCATCATCTACTTATTACTTCCCAATGCCTTCCTCTAGGCCCAAACAATGGTGAAGTGTCATGTAGTCGACGTTCACATGACACCACTAGAGGAGAAACAACATACATCTCATCAAAATATCGAACGAATACCAAATTCACATGACTACTAATAGCAAGACTTCTCCCATGTCCTTAGGAACAAACATAACTACTCACAGATCATATTCATGTTCATTATCATAGGGGTATTAATATGCATATAGGATCTGAACATATGATCTTCCACCAAATAAACCAACTAGCATCAACTACAAGGAGTAATCAACACTACTAGCAACCTACAGGTACCAATCCCAGGCTATGAGACAAAGATTGGATACAAGAGATAAACTAGGGTTTGAGAGGAGATGGTGCTGGTGAAGATGTTGCTGGAGATTGGCCCCCTCCCGATGAGAGGAGCGTTGGTGATGACGATGGCGATGATTTCCCCCTCCCGGAGGAAAGTTTCCCCGGCAACGGCGCCAGAAAAGAGTCTTGATGACCCACAACTTTCTTGTTGACAAAAACTCTCTACTAAAACTAACTTAGTTGTGTCTTTACTTAAACAGCTCCTAGCTTTTATTTTTGCTCTCTTTATCTTGTTGCTAACCTATCCAAAAACACCTAGAAAGTACTTCTAGTTTCATACTTGTTTCCGGTAAAGCGAACGTCAAGTGCGCGTAGAGTTGTATCGGTGGTCGATAGAACTTGAGGGAATATTTGTTCTACCTTTAGCTCCTCGTTGAGTTAGACACTCTTACTTATGAAAGAGGCTAAAATTGATCCCCTATACTTGTGGGTTATCAAGACCTTTTTTTGGCGCCGTTGCCGGGGAGCAATAGCGTGGGGTGAATATTCTCGTGTGTGCTTGTTTGCTTTATCACTAAGTAATTTTTATTTGATGTTCTTAGTTGTTCTCTATCTTTAGTTATGGATATGGAATACGAAATACCGAAAAAATTAGGTGTACTTGCTGCTCATGGAGATGGGGAACCTCCTAAAACCCTCGATGCTCGTTATGTGATAGATATTACGTACTAATTTGATAATCCTGAGAAAACCCCATTCAATTTGGTAATGGGAGACACGTTGGATCAACGTGAATACTTTAGGGATTATCGCTAGACTCAAAATGGGAAACTATTATGGGATCAAATTTATATGTTGAAGTGGTATGCTAGGCAACTATGCTTGAGATATGATTATACTTGTTGCTCTAGGATGAAGTCTCCACACCTTCCCTTTTCATGCAAATTTAATGATAATGAAACCTTGGCTTCTTATGCTAGAGGTATATATGATTACTATGATATGGAACAAATAGAAGAATTTGTTGCTTTTATGGGTGATTATGAAATTGAATCTATGTTAAAAGAATATGAAAATCTTTATGATGCTGTTTACAGACCTGAAAATTTAGCTATCCTTAAATATTGTTATGAGAATTATGAATACAATTCCGATATTGATGCGTTTATTGAGAAAGTCTCCGCTGTCCAAGAAGAGACTAATATTTTGCAGGAATCTATGGAAGAAGAAATTGATGAAACTGTGAGCTCATTGGATGAAAAAGATGATGAGGAGAGCGAA
>JAHIAM010018035.1:0-26018 GCA_021605205.1 Aegilops longissima | reverse complement strand
ATTTCCCGACTGCTAAGTGTTGTGCGCCACCTGTCCCAAAATATCTTATCAACCTAACGGTCATATCATTGAAGGGCATTTATGTCTTATCATGTCGGGCTGCTCCCTAGGCTAGAAATAGTCACTTCACTACCACTAGTCAAGTTGGTTGCCCGAGAGAACTTGACACTTGTCATTTGAGAGCAACCCATCCTCCGAGGACTTTGAGAGAAAATCATCGAGTGAGGAAAACCCAAAACCAAACCCCATAAACCCAAAGTGATTGAGCATCATCAAGAAATTGATCCTGCGTGGATCCGACGCTTGTTACCTTTGAAGACTGTGTTTTCCAGACGGTTAGGCCATGGTCTAGAGCATCCAAGAGGAATTGTGGATCGCCGAGTGACCAAGTCTGTGAAGGTTTGGAAGTCGCTCAAGACTTACCACGAGTGATTGGACAAGGTCTGTGACCTTAGTTCAAGGAGAATACGGTGAGGACTTGTGTCCTGAAAGCGAGCTCAATGACCGGGTGTCCGGACTGTGTCCTCGAGTTTAAATATCACCGCCCAACTGTATACATACAACCGAGACAGCAGCTTGGAACCGGTCTACCAAATCATTGTCTTCACCAACCTAATCGTTCTATTTCCTCAACCTTTCATTTCTCATTACCGTGTTGAGTGTTTGTTCATATCTCGTGTTTGAAGACTTTGACCAAGACTTTCAATTTCCTCGCTCAATTTCTTCACTGTTTGTCTTCATCTTGTGTTATCCTCGTGATTACGCTTTTTCAGACTGTGCTAGTCTTCATTTCATCATGATGACCATGCGTGTATTCTGTTATGCTTAATTCGAGTACTTATCTGTCAAGTAGTTCTTCGCTAAGGAATTTCCTCACCGCAAATTCCTCAAAGGAAGAATTCATAAAATCGCCTATTCACCCCCTCTAGTCGATATAACGACTTTCAATTGGTATCGAGCAAGGTACTCCCTTGTTCCGTGTGATTTTGGTTTAACCACCGAGTTTTAGTTATGTCGATCCGCAGGTATGATCAAGGTCTCAGCAGGGTGTCCTACCTTGATGGGACGGACTACCCTTATCGAAGAACAAGATGCAATGCATCTTGAAGCAATTGACAACGATCTCGGTATGTTGTGGAAATGGTGTTCCTCACCACACCTTCTCCGAATGCTGCTGTGAAGAGATTCAAGCAACTCGATTATCGCTTAAGAATATCATGTGTGGCCATCCGAGCAAAGGTCAATATGGAAGAGTGAGTGCTGAATCTTCCAAGCTCATCCGGGACAGGTCCAAAGTTAATGAAGGTGTCTCAACTCAGCGTGACTCTCAAGTTGATGTTCTTCGAATATCTTCAACCGCTTCAAAAGACTCGACAACGAAAATGTGCAACAAACCTTCGATCGCTTTCACCGACATCTCAAATGAGCTTCAAGCACTTGGTGCTAATCGACATCACCGACCATGAGGTGGTGAAGAAATTGTTAAGATCGCTGATTCTCATTTGATACTCCGCACCGATGATACAAGAACGAGCTGACTACAAGTCTCTTGATCCTGCCGATATCCTCGAAGGCTAAATACTCACGAAGTTCCAGCTTGTGAAAAAAGAGATCTCTATGGTTCGCTATGGAAAACATATGCCTCAAGGCCAAGGCTGTCCGAATCTGAGTGTGAAGACTCGTAGTAGCCTTGAGATCCTCAAGAATTAGGCCAGAGCTAGCACTGCTCAGTGAAGAAATTCCAGAAATTCTCAAGACGTGGTCGCTGGAAAATCCTCAAGAAGCAATGATTCCTCATCTAGTGACTATAAGAGAAGACTTTGTCACAAATGCAAGAAACCTCGTCACTACATCCAAGATTGTCCTGGGAAAAGGAATTAAAGAAGAAGAAATCATCAAAATCTTCATCATCAAAATCCTCAAAGCTTTTTCTCACAAGAAGAGCAGCTCCAAAAAGGCTCGCATTCATTGGCAAGGAAATGGACTCAAGCTGAATCGAGGAACATGAGGAAGAGGAGGAGTCCAAGAATCCGAACTGGTGGGCTAGTCTGGCTCTTGCTATCGCTTGTTAGCAAGTCCATCTTCAACACCAAGAAACTGACTCACCGACAAGCCCGATGAAGATAATGATGACTACGCCCCACCTATTGCTTCATGGCAAAAGGTGCCAAGGTACTAAATTTCACCTCCTCTCGAATCTAGTGAAAATGAATCGATGAGGATCTCAAGCCCAGCTACTCTAAACTTGCTAAGATTGCTATAAACAACAAAGGGCTTTTGAAAAGGTTCAAAACATGCTAGACAAAAGTGATGATATGTTGGGTGAAGAAATGGATCGACTAAAGCCTCCGATCGAAAATCTTCAGAGACTTCTGCCTAGGCTTGATACCTTCAAGGTCATCATAACACTCTCCTATCTGATCATGAGAAACTTTCTTATGAATTTCTTCAAAGAAAGCAAGATCTTGAGAAGCTAAGAGTGAGTTATGAAGATCTTCAAGGAGCGATTCATTACTTGCTCAACAAATCAGCGCTTTCTCAAGAAGAATTTGTTCCTCCATGCTTAAAGTGCATTGAACGCTAATCGCTAATTCTTCACCAATGTTCAAATGTTTCAACTGTTATAAATTCTTCACCTGCCTCTCGCTATCACTAATTCTCATCTCGAGGACACTGCTAGTATCACCGACGATGCAGGTTGAAGAAATTGTACATGACAGTATGTACAAAAGCCTCAAAGGGCATCGACTTTGTGATGTGCTTAAAAGCAGATCCTCAACAGAACCCTAGGAAAGAGGGTATCGCTTTGAGAGGAAACTAAATGTCGATGGTACATACGGAAGCCCGAGCAGATCCCAAAACCTCATGGGTTGCTGCAAAGGACCTCCAGCTTGATCCATCTAACTTATCTGCTTTACATGCGAATTTCTCATTCTTCCGATGAGTCATTTGACTCAAACTATAAACTGTTCAAAAATCAGAATGGTGAAGTATTTGCAGATATGTTGGCACTAATCGCAGAATGGTTCCCCATGAAGAAAATCTGTTCCCAAGAAGTGCCTTGAAAGTCTTCAGTGAATGTCCTCATGACACCACCAAAGGAAGAATAGGAACCCCAGATCAAAGTCTTCATATGGACCAAATTCTTCATATGGATCCAAGTCCTCATACGGACCAAATTCTCACGTGGATCAAATTCTCAAAAGGATCAAAGTCCACATATGATTATCATCGTATAACAACTCGCTTTTGCAGGTAGAGCTAAGGGCTATGGATATGTGCATTGTTCTTCAAACCAATATGTTCATATGTCCTCAAGAATTTCTCCGCTTATTCATATGCTTACCCTAACCCCTCTTATGTGAAACGAAATGGTTTGACTTCCATTCCACCATTCTTGTATGGTGCTCGCAGAGTGATGAACTCTTTGCCACCCCTTCGATGTGGGTGGTGAAGAAAAGAACTAATCTCTTCTGCAGGGTCAGGTCTCCGCACGTGCTTTAACGTCTCAAGAATTTGTCGGGGCCTGACAAAATGCTCGAAGGACGCAGTTAATCATGATGAAATGAACCTTCATTTCACACGCCCTCATATCGCTTATCTATAATACTGATCGATGAAATTGCTCGATGAAATTGATATCATATTCTTCATCGATGAAGTATATGAGATCATAAGTTGTACTAATTCATCCGCAGGATAATCAACCCAAAGCCACCGAAAGTGGTTCTATAGTGGATGTACAAATCACATGACCGGTGATAAGAATCTATTGATGGATGCTTCCTTATCACCGCTACATCTCAAGCATATCATCTTTGGTTGCGACAAAGGCAAAAGTCAGGTATTGTCTTGGTAAGGTTATATTCTAAGGACATGCACATGGACAAAGTCATGCTTGTTGAGTCCTTAGGATACAACCTCATGTCATCCTCAATGCTTTGTGATCTTGATATGGTTGTTATCTTTGGCAAGTATCGCTTGTGTTGTGATTATGGAAGTCGACAATTCCAAAGTCTTCAAGGCTTTAGGAGAGGAGACTTGTACATTGTTGACTTTTCCACAGACCACAACCAGCCGTGTGTCTACTTGCAAAAGCTTCGTAAGGCTATGGCATCGATTTACTTAGTCACGCAGGCATGAGGAATTTGCACACGCTAGCTAAGAAGAAGCATGTCATTGGCATTGAGAATGTCAAATTCCTCAAGGATCACTTATGCGAGCCCGTGAAGCTGGAAAATGACCAAGGCCAAGCATCCAAGGAAGACTATCATGACCACTACTCGCCCATTTAATTGCTTCACATGGACCTCTTTGGTCCCAATCACTATTCAAATTGCTTAATGATGCATCTCTATATGGCTTTGTTATTGTTGATGATTACTCTCATACATATGGGTACACATTGTTACTTACAAAAATCAAGTGCAGGAAGTCTTCAAACGATTTTCCTCGAGGGCTTCAACTAACTTTGGTGTGAAGATCAAGCACATCAGAGTGACAATGGAACTGAGTTCAAGAATTCGGTCTTGATGACTATCTTGATGAACTTGGTATTACTCATGAGTTATCTCGCCCTTATACCCTCAAAGAAATGGCGCGTGAGCGCAAGAACAGTAACTCGTGTCGAGATGGCTCGTGACTATGCTTGATGAATACAAAACGCCTAGTCGCTTCTCGGATTGAAGCAATCGACACCGCGGCCACATCATCAACATAGTATATCTTCACAAATTCTTCAAGAAGACTGCCTATGAACTCCTCAACGACAAGAAACCTAATGTGTTATTTCAAAGTCTTTGGTGCTAAATGCTGGATTAGAGATCCTCATCACAACTCTAAATTTGCACCAAAGCACATGAAGGTTTTATGCTTGGTTACGGAAGGACTCAGCACACCTACAGTAGTCTTCAACATCACTCTACACAAGATTGTTGACATCAGAGATGCGGTTCGATGAAACTAATGGCTCGCAAAGAGAGCACCTACCTTCTAGTGTTAGATGAACCAGCACCGAGGAATCTATCGTTCAAGGCAACCGAGGATGTCATTCCAATTGAAGAAACCGCTGAAGAATTCATTCCCAGACGCCAAGAACGCCGAGCTGATGCAATCAAGATAATGTGAAGAAAATGGTGCCGAGGAAATGATCCAATTCTCGAGGACAACCAGCTCATCCTCGCATTGCAAAAGAAGTGCAAGTGGAGAAGATCAACAATGACATTAAAGCGCCAGTCCTCTCACACGCCAAAGCTTCACATCTATCTAACTTTGTGGGCACTATGCTTTTGTGTCTATCACGAGCCCACTAAGGTAGATGAAGCTTCGAGCCGAGGATTCAGGCCATGCAAGAAGAATTACATCATTCGAGCTCAACAATGTTTGGGAACTGGTCAAACGTCCAGATCCTCGCAAGCATAATATCATTGGCACAAAGTGGATCTATCGCAACAAGCAAGATGAAAATGGTCTTGTGGTGAGGAATAAAGCACGCACTAGTAGCTCAAGGCTACACGCAGTAGTTGAAGGAATTGATTTTGATGAAACTTTTGCACCGCTGCTTAGACTTGAATCTATTCGCATATTACTCGCCTATGCTAACCATCACAATATCACTCTATATCAAATGGATGTGAAAAGTGCATTCCTCAATGGTAAGCTTGAGGAAGAAGTATATGTTGCTCAACCCCGTGTTTTGAAGATCCAAAGAATCCTCGACAAAGTCTTCAGACTCAATAAGGCCCTCTATGGCTCTCAAGCAAGCCCCCAAGGCGTGGTACTGATACATTGAAGGAATTCTTTGTGAAGAATGGCTTCACAACCGTTCACTCGATCCTACTCTCTTTACTAAATCTTATGATGGTGAACTTTTGTGTGCCAAATATATGTTGATGATATTATCTTGGCTGTACTGACCAACGTTATAGTGATGAATTTGCCTTACATGATGAGTGAAGAATATCAAATGTCTATGATGGGAGAGTTGAAATTCTTCTTAGGTCTTCAAATTCACCAACAACACAATGGCATATTCATATCTCAGAGAAATACCTCAAAGATGTCCTCAAGAAATTCGCATGCAAGATTGCAAAGGTGTCAAAATCCTATGCCCACAAATGGCCATCTATGCAATCGATGAAAATGGTATTGACTTCATCACAAGGTATACCGCCCATGATTGGTTCTTTATTGTACTTATGTGCATCTAGGCCAGATATAATGCTTAGTGTTTGCATGTGTCACAGCCCCGCATCAGCCCTAGAGCTTGCTTGTAACCAAAGGGCATTGCATCCATGCATCATGTTTAATTTCATGAAAATTTGAAATGGGGATGGTCAAGCCCTAGCACCAAAAAACAATTCAAATAGGTTCAACTAAGAAATATTTTCAATGAACCAAATGGACTTCAAAATGTTCTCATATCCGAAAATGCTTTAAAACATAAATCAGGGGTGATGCACATTTTCCATGACATTTGGACTTTTGAATTAATTCATATGGTATTTGCATTTGGGCATTTAAATACTATAAAATATTTTAAATGCTCAAATGATCATAAACTGAAATGTTTGTTGTTGGAAATATTCCAAAAAGTGACATTGACCAGTTTATGATTTTGGAAATGCCCCTGCATTTTATTAAAGCCAAACATATTTACAGAAAATAGAAAACAGAAATAAAGAAAGAGAGAGAGAAGGATTACCTGCTTACCTCTCACCCCACCTGCCCAACTCCAGCTGCCCAGCCCACCTCCTCGCGGCGCCTTCCCCATGCCTTCGGGCATCACATACATGCTGCAAGAGCAAGAGCCGCTGCCACCTCCCCGCCTGCAGGTCATGCGGCTCTCGACCTCTCCGCGACGCCACGGAGACGGCCACGCCCCTAACCCCCCGGATCCCTCGCCTCTCCCTCTCCTCGCTCTCCTCTGCTTCCCTCTCTTCACCCTGACCGAAGGCCATGTCAGCCTCCTCGCTCAGCACCGGGCCACCGCTCGTCTTCGCTGCTCAGAGCTCCGCCGACTCTCTTCCACCCCACCAATCCACGGGTCCGGAGGCCTCGCTTCATTGACATCGTGGTCATCTCCAACTCGGCACCCGAGCCTCGCTGCCGATTCGGCCGCAGACTCCGCAGCTCCTCGAGCCCATCGACGCCCAAACGGACTCACGGTGAGCCCCCAGTTGTTTCCTCTTCCCCACTGCTCTCCTCTAGCCACCATTCCCATCGTGATCAAACCCGCCACCAGGATCACGGCCACGTGCCTCCGCCACCTAGTGGCCCGCCTGTCGGTTTCACTTTCTCCCCGCTGCATAGATCACGAGGTGCCTCGCGACGAGCCTCCCTGCCACCGTCAGAAGGCCGACCTCCAGCCGCTTCGAGCTCCGGCGACCACCACGGCCGACGCCGTGACGACTCCGCCATCTTAGGCCCAACCACACATTACTCGACGCGACGAGCGCCTGTCACATAGACGGCCTCCGCCAGTTATTTGGTCGCCGGAGGAGGAAACTCAGACTCTCCGCTGCCTCGCCTCGGGCCGGCGACGAGCCAGCTGGTCAACTCCGGCGAAGTTGACCCGGCTTTGACCATGGTTTGATCTCCCCAGCAAGGCCACTCGGCGTGTGGGCCACCCCCACATTTTAGTTAGTATTAGCTTAACACTAATTAACCTAGTTAGTTAGCTTAGTTAGTCACGACCAGTGGGCCCCGCCCCACAAACAGCTTAGTTAGAATTAACTTAAGGCTAAATAACCGGTTAAATAGTTGTGCCATCGACGCAGGGTCCCACGCCACAGTTTGACTCGACCTGGCGCCTGACCTGCCGACGCCACCTCGATGTCAAGTCGACGCAATTAACTTTTTCTCTGATTTATTTATATTTAGGAAATTCCGTAAAATGCCCTAAACTTCAATAAATCATAGAAATTCAACCGTAACTCTGATGGAAATAAGTTATATATGAAAATGATCAGAAAAATATGAAGAATCTGTTTATGCCATGATCATGCATGTTTGAACAATTTAACCTCACTGAATAGGATGAATCATGATTAGGTAATTCATGAAATAGCATTTGGAGTTGGAGTTCAACCTTGTTTGAATTCCACCCAAGTAACTTGGATTACTGTTGCATTAGGTGAATTCAGCACCTTAACATGACATGTCATTCATGTGATGTGCATTGCATTGATTGTGTTCTTTCGCCATCGTGTTTGTCCCTCTCGATAGACGATGTTCGACGATTGTTCGATGACACCGATGAAGAACTATATTATCTTCGGTGCTGCTGCAAGCAAAACCCCTTGTTCATTCCGACATAATCCCACTCTCTCCTCGCTTCTATTTTATCGTGCATTAGGACAACAACGACTCATGTGTTACTTGCCGCGTGTAGCTGAACCCCTTGATCCTTTGCATGACCTGTCATTCCACAAGAATTAGATCAAATCCACTAGCATGAGTAGGAATTGTTTGAGCCATGTTGTGCCTACTCATTTATGCTTGTTGTCATGCCCATGCATCGCTTAGAGTTGAGTCGGGTCTCGATTCATCGGAATGAATTGGAATTGTTATGAACATGTCCTATTGTGTGTGAGCTAAGTGTGTGAACACGATTTGGTAAAGGTAGCGGTGAGAGGCCATGTAGGAGTACATGGTCGGTTGTCTCATTGAAACCGCCCTCGTGAACTGAGTTCTGTGTTTGTGATCCATGAAACAGCATACTACCACGCATTGGGATCCTTAATTGACCTCTCGCTTCTTAACCACCCTTGTCCTCATCCCGAGTTGCAAGTAGTTTCGTGTTTGTAGCATGTCAGGCAGCACGCAAACGCTGACCTTAGGGGTGGGTTGTGTTATGCGGTAGGCACTGTGGGTCTGTGTACCGAAAGTGCCCGCTTGGTATCTCGAACCCCACACATCGCTCGGGCTGTATGGGAAACCTCGCCGGACTTCATGATGGAACCCGAATAGGCGATAAACCCGACTAGGGACTTGAGTGTTTAGGTAGGCCGTGGCCGACACCCACGCTACTTCCGCTGAAGGTTGCCGAGTACATGTCGTAAACGCGGTAAGTGGTGAGAGCGTAGAAGAAGTACACCCTCGCAGGTTAATATGATCTATTCAATAGCCGTGTCCATGAAAAGGACTTGTGGGTTGCCTATATCAGTTCATAGACAGTGAAAGTGGATACTCTAAAATGCGCAAGATAAGCGTGAGTGCTATGGATGCATGCTTCGAGGGAGACGGAGCGGTCCATAGTGGTGTATTGCCATGGTGAATATGTGGACTCGTAGCGCCACCTCAAAAGAGTTACTTGCAATGAGTTCAGATAGCCACCGAGTCAAAGCTGGCTTGCTGCACCAAACTCCACCACCCCTTTTGATAATGATGCATATGTAGTTAGTTCTCGATAAGTCTTGCTGAGTACAATTGTACTCACGCTTGCTTATCCTATGTTTTTGCAGAGAGACGCAATCTCGCTAGTAGTTCCACGGGACTTCGACGCTTAGCTTGTTACCTCAGCCACGATCTTGTGCCTCGGCAGGATCTCGTAGATAGTCGCTTCTTCACCTTTTCATTTATAGTTGTTCTGTATCGACATGTTTAGCTTCCGCTTGTGCTTTGACTTGTATGTTTCGAGTGTTGGGTCATGAGACCCATGTTTGTAATATCTCGCCCTCGGATCCTAATGAATAATATTTGAGTCGAGAGTTATGTTGTGATGCCATGTTGTATCTACGCATATTGAGCATAATGTGTATGTTTGAAATGCTTGGTATGTGTGGGATCCGACAAACTAGTTGTTTATCCTTGGAAGCCTCTCATATGGGGAAATGTAGTCTCGTGGTTCCGAGCGATAGTAGTCCGCCATGCCCGTTCACCGAGTCCTGCTAGCCCAAAGACTACTGCTTGGACACTTGATCTGGCCGGCATGTGTTTCACTTCGCTCTTATGTCCTGTTCCTTCGGGAAATGTCACACGTGTTATTCGAGTCCTGCTTAGCCTGCTACAGCCCGAATACCGAGTCCTCATAGCCCAAGGCTACAGCCCGAATATATACGCTGATGACCGACATGCTCGATGTGATTCATGTATGCTCTGTCCCCTGGGTTAGTGCCGCTTGGGTTCACGATCAGCCATGTCGCCCGGTTCTTTGTCATATGGATGCTAGCGACACTATCATATACGCGAGCCAAAAGACGCAAACGGTCCCGCCATGGTAAGGCGACACCGTGGGAATACCGCATGTGAGGCCGCAAAGTGATATGATGTGTTACATGCTAGATCGGTGTGACTTAGGATCGGGTCCCGATAGCGCTGGTATCGAGCCTGACCGCCTCAGAGGATTACCAAGCCAAACCGGGTCAAGTTGAGTCTAGAAATGCTTTAGTTATGTAAGGAATTGATTGTGAAGGGAACGTAAGGCTCTTTTACTCCTTATACCTCATGGCCTTCTCGATCCGAGTCATCCTCTTCTCTTCTACGGGTTAAGAACTAGGTTTCTCATCTATCTATCAGGATGACGTTTACTAATCCATAGACCTTTAAGATTGTTGGTTTAAATCCCCGCCCGCCTCCTACTATTTCGTATGATAACCGTTGATCTCGTAATCTTGTTATGATGTTGAGTGGTTATGCCACCATTTCTGCAGGATGTCTCAAATCATTTTGAGCATTTACAGCCGTTATGCTGTCCGAGTCATCCTGTGTCTCTAAATAGTCCATGCACTTGCAAATTCTTTCTTCCTGCTCCGATGTCCTTTTGGTTTAATAAGCACACTAACCGTGCGTTGAGGTAATTTATTGCCTTGACATATATGTTGGAACTATTATTATGCCCTAGATGTTTAGGAAGTCACCTAGCAATTTAGCAACGTTTGTATCCCCATGATGATTCTGGCCATTATTCTGAAAGCATCCCGTGATGTTATTAGTTAGTAGGCATTCTACTCCCGGTTCTCAACCCGAGATTCACCCTACTTACATTCATGTTGTTAGTATTTGCTAGTGCCTTTAGGATATTAGTAACCTTACGATAGTCCTCAAGTCCATGGTATTCTCCTTCTTCCAAATACCATGAACTAATTATGGCAGAAGTTCTTTGAACCAAAAGATCACAACTAGAGTGCTTTGAGGAGTTCTCCATTCATAATTGTGAATCTGCCAATTCTACCTTTCTCGCATGGGTTATCCGGAAGAAATGTTGAGCTTGCTCGACATACTAATCTGTGCATCCACAACTCAGAAAATTATATGTTCTTTGAGTTGTTCTCTTAGATGCCTTCGACCTTCATCTATCAATTGATAGCCAAGGGTGTGTGCATTTGTGTTCATCGATGCATTTTATCCTTGTGGTCCGCTGCCATTCTATTCTCGAATGACTAGGAGAAACAAACTCCAAGACTTCATCCATTTCTAGGATTGGGTCAAAGTAGTTGTATCCCGCAGATCAAAATGCCAATTCAGCTTTTGATTATGTTCTACCTCAAGTATTGCCATCTTATGTCAAGAATGTCATGGGGGTTGCACAACCTCTTAGGAATCTTGACGCAGTTGATACTTCTCGCCATCATTATTCATTCCTCGGTTCGTGTTGATGCAACCGAATGCCGACAAGTGAATTGTGATGTGTGAAATCGATATCCCAAAGAACCTCGTTGTTTGGTGGTGAATGGACCATATTCTCATTCTTAGCGTGTTGGTTATTAAATCATCATTCTAAGATAGATCGTGCTACCTAGTCCTTATTTCTGGCACACTCGATTGATGAGTTTGGATCTTGTCAAGTCCTCACTCATTTGATAATATCGCCTTGCCCTCAAAAGCAAGATTGCTCGAGCTTAGTAACATACCGGTGGTTCGTGACTTTCCAAATATCTTCTTGGAAGTGTTACCGTTGTTTCCTCGATCGTTATGTTGGGCTGTGGATCGTTGGGTTCTTGTGAACCACCCTTCTCCAAGAATCTGTGTTGATACCCCTAGCTAGTTGGTTAAGCCAAACAACAACTTGAGAGTTGGAAGATAAAAGCTTGTCTAACTTAGTTCGATCCAAAGGGATATTCTTGTGTAGTGTGTTGAAGAAAGATGATATCTTCATCGATTGGTCCTCGTGATCGCTTGTCGGATCTGTTGTCATATCAACCCTTGACTTGAGTGTGGGCAATCGCAAGTCAAATCGTAACCAACGATATGCGTGATGTTGTCTTACTCGTGGTTGATCCCGCGAGCATACACCATTACATCTTTGGTCCACCAATGCTATCAACGTGTTCACATGATGGTGGAAGTCCAAAGGATATGGAAATTCGATGAGTTGTCTGTTGAGCCCATCAAGAGCATTTTGTCTCCCCATGAGTCATGTTGAACATCAACCTAGTGTTGGAAACTTGTGTAAGCATTTCTTCGTGTTTCGCTCATGAAGCATATGTTTGATGAAAGTAGTGACTTCTCTAGTTCATGTGCCTTAGGGTAAGTTGCCGCCATGAATTTGAGAAAGGTTTGTTTTGTTTCCTCCGAATCATCCCAAGCTACCATGCACGCATAAGTATTCTATGGCATGATAGACTGATCATCTTCATTTCATATGAATTCCATAGCACACCCAGCCACTGATTGAATTGTTCAAGGAAAAGGAATTGTTGTGTAAATCCTAGGTCATGCACAAGACTTCGATATCCTCGATGATGGTTCCCAACCTGAACTCGGTAGTGTTTTATTATAAGACTACCATGTGGTCATGCTTGTCTGGGACAATGTGTTCACAGGTTTGTAGCAGAACCAGCTCATGTTTTGGAGCTTGCTATCGTAGTTCATATCCCGAGAATCTCGCAACGTCATCTCGTCGGGTTATGTTGCAACCCTGTTTTTCAGACATGCTGAGTCTGAAGTATCCTATTTCCAATTGGATCTGAATCTCAGGCAGATATGATGGTTGGAACATTCCAACAGCTGCATTTCGCTCCCAGCTTGCACCGCCCTTGTGCCATTTCACTATGGGCTGCCTTCTTGGTAATTTTGTTCTAGGATCATCATCAAAAGGTGGACTTACTATGGGTCCCTCCACCTTCGATGATAAGCAAAATCATCCATTATGCGTTGTCTTCAACAAGGTAGTCCACATCAACCACTCTAGTCCGGTGTACCATTCCTTTGCATTCCACCAAATGATCGCCAGATTGCCTTTAGGCTGGTATAGAGAGTTCCAATGATCTATGGATCAAAAGTAATTCTTTTTGCCACTTAAGGAATAGTTCTTGCGCCACCTCCTCGAGGTGCCCCGTTGTTGAATCATGGTAAATATTCCTCGCCACCTTGACACCATCCACCATCTTCCTAAAGCGTGAATTGTTGCCACCAATCAAACCCCGCCGCTTGTTCTTCCATCCCTATCGATGTGTTTTGTGTCTCAACTCGAGATGTGTCACCGCCTCACCATGAGTCGATCATGTTTACTTAATCTTCGTGAAGATCGAATCATGTAGGGTTTCCTTTCTTTCTATTGTCGTCGAGTGAAGATCTTGAAAGCAAGGACGCCAAGACCAGGATGATGGAGTAAATCAACATTTTCGAGAAGGGCAAATGGATCATGAAGATTGTGATAGTTTGTGACTTCCCTTGTCCTCTTACTCACGCCTTGAATCTCGGGCTAGATTCTTGTTTAGTGGGGTGAGCTGTCACAGCCCCTGCATCAGCCCTAGAGCTTGCTTGTAACCAAGGGCATTGCATCCATGCATCATGTTTAATTTCATGAAAATTTGAAATGGGGCTGATCAAGCCCTAGCACCAAAAACAATTCAAATAGGTTCAACTAAGAAATATTTTCAATGAACCAAATGGACTTCAAAATGTTCTCATATCCTGAAAATGCTTTAAAACATAACCAGGGTGATGCACATTTTCCATGACATTTGGACTTTTGAATTAATTCATATGGTATTTGCATTTGGGCATTTAAATACTATAAAATATTTTAAATGCTCAAATAATCATAAACTGAAATGTTTGTTGTTGGAAATATTCCAAACAGTGACATTGACCAGTTTCATGATTTTTGGAAATGCCCTGGCATTTTTATTAAAGCCAAACATATTTACAGAAAATAGAAAACAGAAATAAAGAAAGAGAGAGAGAAGGATTACCTGGCTTACCTCTCAGCCCACCTGGCCCAACTCCAGCGGCCCAGCCCACCTCCTCTGCTGCCTTCCCCATGCCTTCGGCATCGCACAGAGCTGCCAAGCAGCCGAGCCGCTGACCACCTCCTCGCTTCAGGTCGGGCGGCCTCCCGACCTCTCATGACGCCACGGAGACGCCACGCTTCCTAACCCCCCTCGATCCCTCGCCTTCTCTCTCTCCCTCGTCTCCTCCTCTCCTCTCTCTCACCCGGACTGAAGGCCATTGCCGCCGCTGCTGGTTCTCGCATACACGGCCACCCTCGCCTGGCCGCTCAGAGCTCCGCCGACCTCTTCCACTCCCCATTAATCCACGGCTCCGAGGCTCCGCTTCATCGACATCGTGGTCATCTCCAACCTCGGCACCCGAGCCCTCGCCGATTCGCCAGACCCGCAGCCCTCGAGCCCATCGACGCCCAACGGACTCACGGTGAGCCCCGAGTCGCTTCCTCTTCCCCGACTCGTTTCTCCTCTAGCCACCATTCCCATCGTGACAAACCCACCACCGCTCAGGACTGGCTGCCGACGTGCTCTCCGCCACCTAGTGGCCCGGCCGCGCGTTTCACTTTCTCCTCAGGCTGCATAGATCCCGCAGTGCTCGTGACGAGCCTCCCCGCCATCAGAAGGCCGACTCCTCGAAGCCGCTCGAGCTCGGCGACCACCACGGTCGACGCCGGTGACGATCTGCCATCTTAGGCCCAGCCACATGATTACTCGACGCGACGAAGCGCCACATACATAGACGGCCTCCGCACAATATTTGGTCGCCGGAGGAGGAAACCCAGATTCTCCGGCTGCCTCTGCTCCGCTGGCGACGAGCCGCTGGTCAACTCCGCGAAGTTGACCCGGTTTGACCATGGTTTGATCTCCCCTGCAGGCCACTGATGTGTGGCCACCCCCCGACATTTTAGTTAGTATTAGCTTAACACTAATTAACCTAGGTTAGTTAGCTAGTTAGTCGCCACTAGTGGGCCCCGCCCCACAAACAATTTTAGTTAGAATTAACTTAAGGCTAAATAACTGGTTAAATAGTTGTGCCATCGACGCGCGGGTCCCACGCCAGTTTGACCTGACCTGGCGCTTTGACCTGCTGACGCCACTCTGATGTCATGTCGACGTTAATTAACCTTTTCTCCGGATTTATTTATATTCAGGAAATTCCGAAAATGCCCTAAACTTCAATAAATCATAGAAATTCAACCGTAACTCGGATGGAAATAAGTTATATATGAAAATGATCAGAAAATATGAAGAATCTGTTTATGCCATGATCATGCATGTTTGAACAAGTTAACCTCACTGAATAGGATGAATCATGATTAGGTAATTCATGAAATAGCATTTGGAGTTGAGTTCAACCTTGTTTGAATTCCACTTCAAATAACTTGGATTATTGTTGCATTAGGTGAATTCAGCACCTTAACATGACATGTCATTCATGTGACTGTGCATTGCATTGATTGTGTTCTTTCTCGCCATCGGTGTTTGTCCCTCTCAGAGACGATGTTCGACGATTGTTCGATGACACCGATGAAGAACTATATTATCTTCGTAAGTGCTGCAAGCAAAACCCCATTGTTCATTCCGATATAATCCCACTCTCTCGCCCTGCTCTATTTTACTGCATTAGGACAACAACGACTCATGTGTTACTTGCTGCGGTAGCTGAACCCTTGATCCTTTGCATGACCTGTCATTCCACAAGAATTAGATGAAACCCACTAGCATGAGTAGGAATTGTTTGAGCCATGTTGTGCCTACTCATTTATGCTTGTTGTCATGCTCTGCATCGCTTAGAGTTGAGTCGGGTCTGATTCATCAGAATGAATTGAATTGTTATGAACATGTCCTATTGTGTGTGAGCTAAGTGTGTGAACACGATTTGGTAAAGGTAGCGGTGAGAGGCCATGTAGGAGTACATGGTGGGTTGTCTCATTGAAACCGCCCTCAGAACTGAGTTCGTGTTTGTGATCCATGAAACAGCTTACTACCACGCATTGGGATCCTTAATTGACCCTCTCGGCTTCTAACCACCCTTGTCCTCATCCGGAGTTGCAAGTAGTTTCGTGTTTGTAGCATGTCAAATGCACGCAACGCTGACCTTAGGGGTGGGTTGGCGGTAGGCACCGTGGTCTGTGTACCGAAAGTGCCGCTTGGTATCTCGAACCCTGCACACATCGCTCGGGCTGTATGGGAAACCTCGCCGGACTCCCGCAGATGGAACCCGAATAGGCGATAAACCCGGACTAGGGACTTGAGTGTTTAGGTAGGCCGTGGCCGACACCCACGCTGGGCTTCCGCTGAAGGTTGCCGAGTACATGTCGTAAACGGCGGTAAGTGGTGAGAGCGTGAAGAAGTACACCGCAGGTTAATATGATCTATTCAATAGCCGTGTCCATGAAAAGGACTTCGTTGCTATATCAGTTCATAGACAAGTGAAAGTGGATACTCTAAAATGCGCAAGATAAGAATGAGTGCTATGGATGGCGCTTCTCGTGGGAGACGGAGCGGGTCCATAGTGGTGTATTGCCATGGTGAATATGTGGACTCGTAAAGCGCCACCTCAAAAGAGTTACTTGCAAATGAGTTCAGATAGCCACCGAGTCAAAGATGGCTTGTCGCAGTCAAACTCCACCACCCCCTTTGATAATGATGCATATGTAGTTAGTTCGATAAGTCTTGTTGAGTACAATTGTACTCACGCTTGGTTATCCTATGTTTTTGCAGAGACGCTGCCTCGCTTAGTAGTTCCACGTGGACTTCGACGCTTAGCTTGTTACCTCAGCTACGATCTTGTGCCCTCGCAGATCTCGGTAGATAGTCGCTTCAGCCTTTTTTCATTAATAGTTGTCTGCATTTACATGTTTAGCTTCCGCTTGTGCTTTGACTTGTATGTTTCGAGTGTTGGGTCATGAGACCCATGTTTGTAATATCTCGCCCTCGGAGCCTAATGAATAATATTTGAGTCGAGAGTTATGTTGTGATGCCATGTTGTATCTACGATATTGAGCATAATGTGTGTATGTTTGAAATGCTTGGTATGTGTGGGATCCGACAAACTAGTTGTTTATCCTTGGCAGCCTCTCATATGGGGAAATGTAGTCTCGTGGTTCTCGAGCGATAGTAGTCCGCTACAGCCCGGTTCACCGGAGTCCCGCTAGCCCAAAGACTACCGCTTGGACACTTGACTCGGCCGGCATGTGTTTCACTTCGCCTTATGTCTGTCCCTTCGGGAAATGTCACGCGGTGTTATTCGAGTCCTGCCTAGCCTGCAGCCCGGAATACCGGAGTCCTCATTAGCCCGGCTACAGCCCTAATATATACGCTGATGACCGACATGCTCGATGTGATTCATGTATGCCTGTCCCCATGGGTTAGTGCCGCTTTGGGTTCACGATCAGCCATGTCGGCCCGGTTCTTTGTCATATGGATGCTAGCGACACTATCATATACGTGAGCCAAAAGACGCACGGTCCCGGCCATGGTAAGGCGACACCTGGGAATACCGTGCGTGAGGTCAAAGTGATATGATGTGTTACATGCTAGATCGGTGTGACTTAGGATCGGGTCCTAACAATGTGTGCCCGATTTCGCTACACCAAGGAATCACACCATAAGGCTGTGAGCATATTCTTCGATATCTAGCTCACACACCAACACTAGGATTATGGTACCCCAAGGGCTCTACTTTTGATCTCATTGATATTCTCGACTCGACTATGCTGGTGATCGTGGACCGCAAGTCAACATCTGGTACTTGTCATTTCCGACGATCTTTTGGTCTGTTGGTCCTCGAAGAAACAGAATCGCGATCACCGCTTCATCGCTGGAAGCTGAATACATTGCTGCTGGCTCGTGTTGTGCTCAATTGCTATGGATAAAGCAAACTCTCAAGGACTACGACATCAACGCGGAAGAATGTGCCTCTCTATTGTGACAATGAGAGTGCCATCAAGATTTCTCACAACCCGCTTCAGACTCAAGACAAAGCACATTCAAATTCGCCATCATTTTCTTCGTGATCA
Organism: Aegilops longissima; assembly: GCA_021605205.1. Classification (NCBI taxonomy): domain Eukaryota; kingdom Viridiplantae; phylum Streptophyta; class Magnoliopsida; order Poales; family Poaceae; genus Aegilops; species Aegilops longissima. The sequence continues at coordinate 7,825 of JAHIAM010018035.1, read as the reverse complement.
TGTGTTGAAGGGCTTACATCTCCATCGAGCACGTGAAGACTGAAGAACAGCTAGCTGATATCTTCACTAAGCCCTTGGATGAGAAGAGATTTAGCAAGTTACGTGTGAGCTAAATATCTTAGAATCTTCGAACGCTTTTGAAAAGAACACACATCCCGACACTTATGCAAAATAGATGACTTAGGTGTGCAACATGAAGAAACGTTTTTCTTCAATCAATGAAGAATAACACTTTTAGTGTGAAGAAATTAATGAAGAATTTGATTCTCGAACCCTACGACAATTGTACGCTGTGTCTGAAATCATCTTTTCTTATACGTGGGTCACGCCACCACCAAAGTTGAAAATCTTCAATTTGAGTTTTCCTCGCTTTGAAATTCTTCAGTTTTTCAAATTCTTCAACTTTGCAAAATCTTCACTGTTTCCGTAGTCTTTCTTCATTGACTATATATATATATATGGGTTTATGTCCTCTACAAAGATTCACTTATGGCTATTTCTTCAAGTCGCTTTTTTCATAAGTGAATGTGATCGGACCCTTCCCCTCTATGCTATACTCAACCCAATCCATTCACAAATTCTTCATGTGCGTTCTATTTGAAAGATGTTTTTCAATAGAAAACCTGGATTAAGCTATTTGAACATTGAGCATCGAGATCTATAAGGATAGATCAAAAATGCTTAATAATACTTTCAAATGAGCACATACTTTGACATGATCTTGAAGGTGTTCAAGATGGATCACCAAAGAAGGAGTTCTTGCCTGAGTTGTAAGGTATGGAGTTAAGAGTTAAAAGCTCACCACCAGCAGTAAAAGAGAGAAAGGACGTAAGGTCGCCCCTATGCTTCGCATATAGGCTCTATAGTATGCTATGCTGTATCGCACCGAAGTGTGCCTTGCCATGAGTCACTATATACAAGAATGATCCAGAATGGATCATTGGACAGGTCAAAATTGTCCTTGGAGTAAATAAGGACATGTTTCTATTATGGAGGTGATAAAGAGTTCGGCGAAGGGTTACGTGATGCAAGCTTTAACACCTATCCGAAAGTGACTCCGAGTAGCAAACCGGATAATGATAGTGGAGCAACCATTTGGAATAGCCCAAGTGGAGTGTGAAAGCAGCATTTACAATATGACATAGAGAATTATATACACACGGATCTGAAAGGTTCTGCACTCGCTGACTAAAAACCTCTCACAAGCAAAACATGATCAAACCTCGTAACTCATTGAGTCTAAATCACATGATGATGTGAACTAGTTTACGCACACTAGTAAACTCTTTGGGTGTTAGTCACATGGCGATGTGACCTATCGCTGTTAATCACATGACGATGTGAACTAGATTATTGACTCTAGTGCAAGTGGGAGACTGTTGGAAATATGCCCTAGAGGCAATAATAAATTAGTTATTATTATTATATTTCCTTGTTCATGATAATCGCTTATTATCCATGCTATAATTGTATTGATAGGAAACTCAAATACATGTGTGGATACATAGACAACACCATGTCCCTAGTAAGCCTCTATTGGCTAGCTCGTTGATCAATAGATGGTTACGGTTTCCTAACCATGGACATTGGATGTCATTGATAACGGATCACATCATTAGGAGAATGATGTGATGGACAAGACCCAATCCTAAGCCTAGCACAAAGATCGTAGTTCGATGCTAAAGCTTTTCTAATGTCAAGTATCTTTTCCTTAGACCATGAGATTGTGCAACTCCCGGATACCGAGAATGCTTTGGGTGTACCAAACGCCACAACGTGAATCGGGTGGCTATAAAGGTGCATTACAGGTATCTCCGAAAGTGTCTCATGGTTGGCACGAATCGAGACTGGATTTGTCACCCGTGACGGAGAGGTATCTCTGGCCCACTCGGTAAGACATCATCATATGTGCACAATGTGACCAAGGGGTTGATCACGGGATGATGTGTTACGGAACGAGTAAAGAGACTTGCCGGTAACGAGATTGAACAAGGTATCGGGATACCGACGATCGAATCTCGGCAAGTATCGCAATCGATAGACAAAGGGAATTGTATACGGATTGATTAAAGTCCTTGACATCGTGGTTCATCCGATGAGATCATCGTGGAACATGTGGGAGCCAACATGGGTATCCAGATCCCGCTGTTGGTTATTGACCGGAGAACGCCTCTGGTCATGTTCTGTGATGGTTCCCGAACCCGTAGGGTCTACACACTTAAGGTTCGGCGACGCTTAGGTTATAAAGGAAGCTTGTATGTGGTTACCGAATGTTGTTCGAGTCCTGGATGAGATCCCTGACGCCACGAGGAGTTCCGAATGGTCCGAGGTAAAGATTTATATATGGGAAGTGCTGTTTCGCCATCGGGACAAGTTTCGGGTTATTTCAGATTGTACCGGGACCACCGAGGGTCCTGGGCCCACCGGTGGGGCCACCTGCCCCGGGGCCACATGGGCCCTAGGGTGGCTTAGGCCTGCATGGGCCAAGGGGAACCAGCCCCAAGAGGCCCATGCGATGAAACACTTGGAGAGGAAGAGTCCATAGAGGGAAGGCACCTCCGAGGTGCCTTGGGAGGATGGACTCCTCCCTCTTGGCCGCACTCCTCCCTTGGAGGAGGGGGGCAAGGCTGCGCCCCTCTCCCTTGCTCCTATATATAGTGGGGGAGGCAGCAACACTTGAGCCCTGGCGCCTCTCTCCTCTCCAACACGCCCTTCTCCTCCCAGAGTGCTTGGGCGGCCCGCAGGATTACCACGCCCTCCACCACCACCATGCCGCTATGCTGCTGCTGGATGGAGTCTTCTCAACCTCTCCTCTCTCCTTGCTGGATCAAGGCGGGAGACGCCACCGGCTGTACGTGTGTTGAACGCGAGGTGCCGTCTGCTCGGCACTAGGATCTCCGGTGATTTGGATCACGACGAGTACGACTCCTTCAACCCTGTTCTCATGAACGCTCGCTTAGCGATCTACAAGGGTATGTAGATGCACTCTCCTTCCCTCGCTAGAATCTCCATAGATTGATCTTGGTGATGCGAGAAAATTTTGAATTTCGCCACGCTCACCAACAAAGGCATCATGAGCTAGGTCTATTATGTAGATTCTTTGCACGAGTAGAACACAAAGTAGTTGTGGGCGATGATAATGTTCAATATGCTTACCGTTACTAGTCCAATCTTGTTTCGACGGTATTGTGGGATGAAGCGCCCGACCGACCTTACACGCATTTCCACGTGAGACAGTTTCCACTGACCGACATGCACTTGGTGCATAAGGTGGCTAGCGGTGCCGCCTCCCACTTTAGTCGGAACGGATTCGATGAAAAGGGTCCTTATGAAGGGTAAATAGTAATTGGCATATCACGTTGTGGTTTTATGAGGTAAGAAACGTTTGCTAGAAACCCATAGCAGCCATCAAAACATGCAAACAACAATTAGAGGACGCCTAACTTGTTTTTGCAGGTATGCTATGTGATGTGATATGGCCAAGAAGAATGTGATGAATGATATGTGATATATGAGATTGATCATGTTCTTGTAATAGGATTCACGACTTGCATGTCGATGAATATGACAATCGGCAGAGCCATAGGAGTTGTCTTTATTTATTGTATGACTCATGTGTCATTAAACAACGCCATGTAATTACTTTACTTTATTGCTAACCGTAGCCATAGTAGTAGAAGTAATAGTTGGCTAGACAACTTCATGAAGACACGATGATGGAGATCATGATGATGGAGATCATGGTGTCATGCCGGTGACTTATGATGATCATGGAGCCCCAAGATGGAGATCAATGGAGCTATATGATATTGGCCATATCATGTCACTACTATATAATTGCATGTGATGTTTATTATGTTTATGCATCTTGTTTACTTAGAACGACGGTAGTAAATAAGATGATCCCTTACACAAATTTCAAGAAGTGTTCTCCCCGATCGCAGCACCGTTGCTAGCAGTAAGTCGCTTCTAAGCACCACGTGATGATCGGGTGTGATGGATTCTTACGCTCACATACAACGGTGTAAGACAGATTTACACAGCAAAAAACACTTGGGGTTAACTTGACGAGCCTAGCATGTGCGATATGGCCTCGGAACACAGAGACCAAAGGTCGAGCATGAGTCGATAGTAGATACGATCAACATGAAGATGTTCACCGATGATGACTAGTCCGTCTCACGTGATGATCGGACACGCCTAGTTGACTCGGATCATGTAATCACTTAGATGACCGTAGGATGTCTATTCGAGTGGGAGTTCATAAGATGAACTTAATTATCTTGAACATAGTCAAAAGACCTTTTGCAAATTATGTCGTAAGCTCGCGCTTTAGTTCCACTGCTTAGATATGTTCCTAGAGAAAATATAGTTGAAAGTTGACAAGTAGCGATTATGCGACAAGAGAAAGCTTATGTCCTTAATGCACCGCTCAAGTGTGAACCCCAAACGTTGTTTGTAGATGTTATGTAACATCGGACATACACGCTTTGATAACTACGTGATAGTTCGCTTAAACGGTTTAGAGTTGAGGCACCAAATACGTCAAACGTCATGCACATATGAGATGTTTCGAGGGCTGAAATTGGGATTTCAGGCTCGTGCTCACGCCAAGAGGTATGAGACTCCGACGATTTTCTTAGCCTGCAAACTAAGGGAGAAAAGCTCAATAGTTGAGCTTGTGCTCGATTGTCTGGGTACAACAATCACTTGAATCGAGGGGAGTTAATCTTCCGATGAGATAGTGATGTTTCTCCAAAGTCATTGCCACCAAGCTGCTGGAGCTTCGTGATGAACTATAACATATCGTGATAGATATGATGATCTTGAGGTATTCACGATGTTTGACATCGCGAAAGTAGAAATCAAGAAGGAGCATCAATTGTTGATGGTTGGAAAACCACTAGTTTCAAGAAGGGCAAGGGCAAGAAGGGCACTTCATGAACGGCAAATCAGTTGTTGCCCACCGAAGAAACCCGAGGTTGAACCCAAACCCGAGACTAAGTGCTTCGTAATAAGGGGAACAGCCAACGAGCAGAATTACCCTAGATTCATGGTAGATAAGAAGGCAGGCAAGGTCGATAGAAGTATATTTGATATACATTATGTTAATGTGTACTTTACTAGTACCCTAGTAGCACCAGGGTATTAGATACCGGTTCGGTTACTAAGTGTTGGTAACTCAAATAAAAGCTACGGAATAAACGGAGACTAGCTAAAGGTGAGCTGACGATATGTGTTGAAGTGTTTCAAGTTTGATGATCAAACATCGCACGCCCTCTACCATCAAGATTAGTATTAAACCAGAATAATTATCATTTGGTGTTTGCGCTGAGCATAGACATGATTGGATTATGTCTATCGTAATACGGTTATTCATTTAAGGAGAATAATGGTTACTCTATTTATTTGAATAATACCTTCGATGGTCTTGCACCTAAATAAATGGTTTATTGAATCTCGATCGTAGTGATACACATTTCATGCCAAAAGTATAAGATAGTAATGATAATACCACTTACTTGTGGCACCGCCATGTAAGTCATATTGGTATAAGATTTATGAAGGAGCTCCATGCTGATGGATCTTTGACTCACTGCTTTTGAAAAGTTTGAGACATGCTAGAACCATGTCTATTGGTACATACGCATGAAGAAACTCCATGCAGATGGATCGTTTAGACTCATTTGATTTTGAATCACTTGAGATATGCAAATCATACCACATGGGCAAGATGACTGAAAAGCCTCGGTTTCAGTAAAATGGAACAAGATAGCAACTTGTTGGAAGTAACACATTTTGATGTGTGCAGTCCAATGAGTGCTGAGGCATGCAGTGGATATCGTTATGTTCTTACTTCACAGATGATTCGAGTAGATGTTGAGTATATTTACTTGATGAAACAAAAGTCTGAGTTATTGAATGGTTCAAGCAATTTCAGAGTGAAGTTTAAGATCTTCGTGACAAGAGGATAAAATGTCTGTGATGTGATCATAGAGATAGGATATCTGAGTTGCGAGTTTTGGCACACAATTAAGACATTGTGCAAATTGTTTCACAATTAATACCACCGAACACCATAGTGTGATGGTGTGTCCGAACATCATAGTTGCAACCTATTGGATATGGTGCGCTATGATGTCTCTTATCGAATCACCACTATCGCTCATGGGTTAGGCATTAGAGACAACCACACTCACTTTAATAGGGCACCACGTAATTCCGTTGAGATGACACCGTATGAACTATGGTTTATAGAAACCTAAGTTGTCATTTCTAAAGGTTTGGGGCTGCGACGCTTATGTGGAAAAGTTTCAGTTGATAAGCTCAACCCAAAGCGGACAAAATGCATCTTCATAGGACACCCAAAACGGTTGGGTATACCTCCTAATTCAGATCCGAAAGCAATAGGGATTGTTTCTTGAATCGGTCCTTTCTCGAGGAAAAGTTCGTCTCTAAAAGTTGAGTGGGAGGATGGTGGAGACTTGATGAGGTTATTGAACCGCTACTTCAACAAGTGTGTAGCAGGCACAGTGAAGTTGTTCCTGTGGCACCTACACCAATTGAAGTAGAAGATTATGATAGTGATCATGAAGTTTCGATCAAGTCACCGACGCACTTCGAGGGTAACAAGGATGCGACTACTCAGAGTGGTACAAGAATCATGTCTGAAGGTCATGTTGCTAGACAACAATGAACCTACGAGCTATGGAGAAGCAATGGTGGGGCCAAATTCGACAAATGGTTAGAAGCCATGAACCGAGATAGGATCCATGTATCGTAACAAAGCATGGATTTTGGTGGACTTGCCCGATGATCGGCAAGCCATTGAAATAAATGGGTCTTTAAGAAGAAGACGGACATGGACGGTAATGTCACCTTCTATGAAGCTCGACTTGTGGCAAAGAGTTTTTCACAAGTTCAAGGAGTTGACTACGATGAGATTTTCTCATCCGTAGCGATGCTTAAGTCCGTCGGAATCATGTTAGCACAAGCTGCATTTATGAAATCTGGCAGATGGATGTCAAAACGAGTTTCCTTACCTTTACGTAGGAAAGGTTGTATGTGATACAATCAGAAAGTTTTGTCGATCCTAAGGATGCTAAAGGTATGCTGGCTCCAAATGATCCTTTCTAAGGACCGGAGTAAGCATCTCGAGTTGGAATGTGCACTTTGATGAGATGATCAAAGATTTTGGGTGTATACAAAGTTTATGAGAAACTTCTATTTCCAAAGAAGTGAGTGGAGCACTATAGAATTTTTGATGAGTATATGTTGTTGATATATTGTTGATCGAAATGATGTAGAATTTCCTGAAAGCATATAGGGTTATTTGAAAGATGTTTTTCAATAGAAAACCTGGATTAAGCTTATTTGAACATTGAGCATCGAGATCTATAAGGATAGATCAAAATGCTTAATAATATTTTCAAATGAGCACATACTTTGACATGATCTTGAAGGTGTTCAAGATGGATCACCAAAGAAGGAGTTCTTGCCTGAGTTGTAAGGTATGGAGTTAAGAGTTAAAAGCTCTAATTCACGGCAGAAAAGAGAGAAAGGACGAAGGTCGCCCCTATGCTTCTACATAGGCTCTATAGTATGCTATGCCGTATCGCACTGGAAGTGTGCCTTGCCATGAGTCAATAGGTACAAGAATGATCCAGAATGGATCATTGGACAGCGTCAAAATTGTCCTTGGAGTAAATAAGGACATGTTTCTCGATTATGGAGGTGATAAAGAGTTCGGCAGAAGGGTTACGTGATGCAAGCTTTAACACCTATCTGAGTGACTCCGAGTAGCAAACCGGATACGATAGTGGAG
>JAHIAM010018031.1:0-17735 GCA_021605205.1 Aegilops longissima | reverse complement strand
GTTTTACCGTGTTCGGCCCTCTTGATGGAGGTAAAACCCACGCCCCGCTCGATTGATATTGATATTGTGGATGTTTACAAGAGTGGATCTACCACAGATCTAGGAGGCTAAACCCTAGAAGCTAGCTCATGGTATGATTGTAAGGGTTGTTGATGTTGTTCTACGACTAAAGCCATCCGGTTTATATAGACATTGAGAGGGCTAGGTTACATAGAGTCGGTTACAATGGTAGGAGATCTACATATCCAGATCGCCAAGCTTGCCTTCTACGCCAAGGAAAGTCCTTCCGACACGGGAGAAGTCTTCAATCTTGTATCTTCATAGTCTTGGAGTCCGGATGATGATGATAGTCCGCCGATGATAGTCCGCCGATGACGATAGTCCGCTATCCGACACCCCTAATCCGGACTCCTCAAGAGTCTCCCTAACCAGGCTTCAATGACGATAAGTCCAGGGTGTGTAGTCTTCGGCTGCAAGGCGGGTTCTCCTTCAGTTCTATGTACCGCCGATAAAGGTCCAGCTTCCTCATCAATGTTGCGCCTTGGCTTCCACGCCCAATAATGGCCTTCTTCCACGCTGCGCATCTAATGTGAAAAGCCAGTGGTGTCTTTTATGTTTTACCCCGTAGTTGTGCGAATAACTCGCCTATAAGGGAGGCAAGAATCCAGATCCAAATCACCATCTTCCTCTCGCAAATACTCATCGGAGCGCCGACCAAGAATCCATTCCATCATGGACCGTCAACGCGCTCTTCTCAGGCCCCGCCCTTTGCCGAGATTGAGGAGATGCTCGTCGCACAACGAATGGGTGAAGCTCCAAATGGGGGATATCTCCTCCGCCTTCATGGTTCCGTTCGAGCCGGGCTAGCCACCTACAAAGGTGGGAAGCAAGCGGAGGTTACCCCAAATCCCAACAAAGGGGAGCGGTATGCTAAGTCCGCTCCACAGCCCGAGGATCTAGAGATCCCGGATCCGCCTCCAAGAGGATCCGGACATAAAGGTGGAGCTAATCGACGGGTGTTCCACCAGCTCAAGATGGACAATGCTTTAGTCGCCATCACGGCCGACTATCCTGACTATATCCGCTTCCTGTGTGATTGCGCCAAGCCTCGACACCGCTATTCCTTCCTTGCTTATTTCTCACCACCGATATGATGGCACTATGAGAGGCGCCTTAGGGCGAGAAGCCGAGCTCTGGTGGCTGACCAACAAGGGCCACCGACCAAGAGGGCGGAAGAGGAGGCGCGGACTGAAATGTCGCAAAGGTGTAGTTCTACATTCAGTATTTAGAGCAACGCCCTAGGAAGCGCTTGAGTGCTCATGACTTTTATAGGAAAAAGGCCCGCCGGATCAAGGGCGGAAGTTGTCAATCCAACCTCTACCACCGGCTCCCGCACCGGTCGAGGGGAGGCGAGCGAGGCGCGAGCCGGACGTCTCGACGGAGGATGCCGGCTGACGTCCGCCACCAAGTCTCGAGGTGAAGAGTGCCTCAATCACAGCGCCACGACAGATTTCGTGACGCTGCTTCTCCCCGAGGCGCTGAATGCCTTTAACACGGGGACGCGACTTCGCTGCTCAAGATAGTTTTATCAGAGCTATGGAGCAAGATGTAAAAGACATACGGTAAGAGAATTTAATAGTTATATATGCCAAGAGTCCCTAGACTTAAAGTAGTTATATTGAACTGATTTAAGGATCAAATGAAACGAGGATCTTACCGAGAAGAATACCCAACTGCCTCAGAGCTGCAAGAGTGCAAGGCCCAACTCGAGGCCGATTGTCCGGCGCAGAGGAAACGCAAGGACCTCTCCCGGTAACGCATTATTTGTAGAAAGATAGGTAGCGTTGGCCTTTTGCGCAAGTCTAAAAACGACATTAGTGGCTACGACAAGATCCGACAGTAAGAACTTCGCGCCAACTAAAGGTCAAGTAGAGGGTGCCGATAAGGTGCAACATGAAAGGAACAAGCCCAGGATGCCCATGCCCAGCTTGGAGAAGAGCTGAAGGCGCTCGCCGAGCTGTCGGGTCTCATAGAGAATCAGCCGCTTGCCGCGCATATATAGTAGTGCTTGAGCAACTCCTTTGAAAAGAAGAGTTCGCGAGGAAGTCAATTTGATGTAATATGTCCGCAGTATGCTCACTGTGTCGCCTCATGGAGGAGATGCCCTGAATAATGGGTGATCAACTTCCAATTGTTGCAACCGATCGAACGAGTTCGCAGGCTATGAGCGGCGCCATCCAGCGTTATGGCCAGCCGCCCATACCCGAGGGTCTTGGGAGCTTGGAGAAGCTGCAGGAGGCGGCAGCGCTCCATATATGGAAGATTTCGCCGCCGCCAAGGTGCCGGGAGGCCCGGCCATGGCAAAGACGCTGACAAGAAGGCGGATCCCAACCACATGGTCAAGTCGGACTCGGGGGTCTCAGGGAAGGAGATCCCTGAGTTTAGTATACGCCAAGTGGAGTTGGTCTAAATTTTCCCAACAGGATCGTAAATTAGACAACCCGTTAGATGGGATTGAGGAAGAATACAATCACCGATTTGACAATGTATTATAAAATGACATACAAAATGCCTTCTAGCCGGATTGTAGATCGCTTGTCTTTGCCGACCTTTTCGCTTCAATCTCGGACCCAAAGTCCTGAGTGTGTCCGAATACCTTCTCGTTATGAAACAACCGGGTATGCATGGAGACCAAAGAGGGTCATCATGCTTTATCGCATAAGTGCCCAACTAGTTATGTTATATTACATGGGTAGTAAGAAACATCTTCCAGGAGAATAGTTCCGTTATGGGTTCCTTTTTCTGGGGTGGTATGCCCTAAAGTGCATGTCCGACATGTAAAAAGCGTAAAACATCCGGGGCAGATAAATAAGTGGATAAAAATCATCTTTAAGTCACCAATCAATATTCCCTTAAGAACGCTTAGCTTTGCTCACCCACCGAGGTACACATCCGCGACCCGGCAAGAATAATCGCAGAGGTGCTCCTTTACCTCCTAGCTGAATAATCGGGAACGAGGGGTAAGCACAGAGCCAGCAACCCAACTTGGCCAAAACTTAAGTCATATCGATGCATATAATGGTGAATAAAAGGTACATGTGGAGGCTTGATACATGTGCTCGGGCATGAAGCCCAGATAATTAAGCTTCGTAAAGAAGCCCCTGTGTAAAATGAGTGCGGATAGCACATCAATTGCACGCTAACGCTATGCAAGTAGGCCCTTTAAGGCTTGGATGAATAGGGTTGAAAGAAAAGATAAACAAAAGGCAGCTGAAGTAAAAAAATTTGGATGGGGGAAAGGGACGAACTTTAGTCCGCGCTAGGCATAGAATCGCTGGAGGCGGCTGCGTCCATGGGTTCGCTCGAGTCGGTTATCCGATGCATTTCAGAGACGGTACGCCCCCGGTCGACTTGATCGATGATGAAGGGGCCTTCCCATTTGGGCTTGAGCTTGTCCTTTTCTTGTCCGCAAAGCGAGAACCAGTTCGCCAACGCTGTAAGTCTTGGCCCGCATTTCGCTTTGATATCTTCGAGCTGCTGATAGAATGCGGAACGAGCCTTGGCGACGCCGCGCTTTTCCCCAATGTGTCCAGCTGTCCCGCCGATCCAACTCGGCTTCTTTCTTCGTACATGCGCACTCGAGGTGAGTCATGAATGATGTCGCAGGCAAAACTGCTTCGCCAGATACCATAAAAATGGTGTGAATCCGTAGTACGGTTAGGCGTTGTCCGCAGCCCCGAGTACGGAGTCGAGCTCCTCTACCCAAAGGCATGTCGATTTTGTAAGGGACCGCACTAGTCCGGGTTTGATGCCGCCATTATTAGACCATTTGCTCGCTCCACTTGACCGCTGGTTGGAGGATGATAGATCAGCGTAATCGAGCTTGATGCCCATATTTTTGCACCACGATTTTAACCTCATCGGCGTGAAGTTCGTGCTGCTATCGGTGATGATGCTGGGGGACACCATAACGTGTACTACCCCGGATATAAAGTCTATCACCGGTCCGGACTCGCCATTTTAACTGGCTTGGCCTCTATCCATTTGGTGAATTTATCCACCATGACCAATAAGTACCTTTTGCTTGTGGGTTCCCTTTAAGTGGTCCAACCATGTCAAGTCCCTGCACGCGAACGCCGGTAATGGGTACAGTTTTGAGGGCGGGTGGTATATGGCTCGATTAGCAAAGAGTCGATAACCGACGATCTTTGACTAAGTCCCGAAAGATCCGCTCGGCCGCGGCCAAGAGAACTCTGACGGAATGCCTTTCCTACAAGGGCCCGAGGCAAGGCAGGTCCGCTTAGTCCGCATGAATTTCAGCCAGAGGTTTCGCCTTCTTCTGAGATACACCTTTGAAGGACTCCGTTGTACTTTTCTTATAAAGTTCTCCTCATAGACCTTGTAGGCTTTAGATCACCGGACAATGCAGCGGGCCTCATTTTGTCTTCGGAAGCTCTTGCCTAAGCAAGTAGGCGAGGAATGGTTCTGTCCACGGGCAATTACTGCCATTATGTCGGGGGAAGGTGTTATATCATCGGCCGAATCGCCGTTGGTGCGGCTTGTTCCGTTTGTTAGTTCCGACTCTTCCCATAGTACGGATGGCTTGAAGAGCCGCTCGTGAAGATGTTAGAGGGACAGCGCGCTTTGCGCCAATGTGCCAAGACATCGGCTGCTTGGTTATTATCCTGCCACGTGATGGAATTCAAGTCCTCAACCGGCTGACATTTTTAGGACAGCGCTATGATATAGCTTCCATTTTCGGATCTTTAGCGCCAAAGTCTCCGCTTATTTGGGATATTGCGAGGTTTGAATCCTCGCCACCTCTAGGCGTTGATGCCCATGGAGATTGCCATCCGGAGACCATGTAAAAGGGCCTCAGATTCGCCGCGTTGTTGGAGTCCGTACATTATCTGAGCACGATGGACTGTGTCCTGGTCGGGACGCACACGACGCCACCCCCATCCGCTAACATTTTAGAGTCTGCAAGGCATAATCCAATTGGAGTATGCGCCGATTCTTTAGGGAGTTCAGCTGTCCATTCAGCGACAAAGTCAGCCAAAACTTGTGACTTTATAGCTCCGAGGTTTGTAAGATATATCAAATGGTAAGAGCTCAATGGCCCATTTTGCAATCCCGCCTGCCGTCATGTTGTTTATAATGTCGCTATGGTACTTCAGAGGCCATCGCTATCGAACACTCTTGAAAGTAGTGTCGAGCTTCCGGATGCCATGAACACTGCGATGCTATCTTCTCGATAAGTGGGTAACGGACTTGCAGGGGTTAACACAAAGGATACGTAGTATACCGGTTTTTGAAGAGGGAATTTATGCCCTTCTCGCTTCTCGCTCGACGACAGTACCGCGCTACAACTTGATGCGAGCTGCATGTATAACAACATTGGTTCGCCGGTTGGGCGAGCCAGACCGGATTTGTTGCCAATATGGCCTTTATTTCTTCGAGTCCTGGTGGCAGCATCCGCCCACTGGTGTTCGGGCGCCTAAGGAGGCGATAGAGGGGTAATGCCTTTTCTCCTAGATCGGAGATAAAGCGCTTAGAGCCGCCACACATCCAAATAATTTTGTATTTGCTTGAGGTCTTTGGGATATCTAGCTGTGAAAGAGCTCGGATTTTGGCTGGGTTTGCTTCAATTCCTCTACCAGATATATGAAGCGCAAGTTTCCAGCTTGGTACCAAAACGCATTTTTCCGGATTCAGCTTGATGTCATATGCCCGAGGTTGTCAAATGAGCCTCAAGTCGCCTACTAGAGTTTCGACGAGTTTAGTTTTGACGACTACGCCGCTCACGATGCCTCTACGGTTTTGCCGATCCGTAGCCGACATGTCTCGAATCATGCGCCGATATGTTGCGCCGCGTTTTAAGTCCGGGGCATCGTGTTGAAGCGTAATGGTCCGATGGAGTAATGAATGCCATTGCGCTTGATCCGCTTCGCCATCTTGATTTGATGATAGCCGGAGTATGCGCCCAGAAGCACAATGAATCGTGTCTCGCAGCGGGCATTGATGATTTGGTCGATGAGGGGAGGGGAAGGATCCTTTGGGCATGCTTTATTTAGGTCTTTGAAATCGAGCACATAGGCGCCAGGATTTGTCCTTCTTGGTACCATTACCAGGTTTGCTAGCCAATCCGGTGCTTGATGTCTCGGCGAATCCGCTTCTAATAGTTTGGCTAGCTCTTCTCCCATTGCCCGTCTTTTGGGTTCGAAAATCGTCAAGGGCCTGTTTGACTGGCTTGAATCCTTTTAGGATGTTTAGGCTGTGTTCGCCAATCATGGGATTCCGGCATGTCCTAGGGGTGCCAAAGCAAAATGTCCCAATTTTCCCGGCGAATTTCGCAGCGCCGCCACATCGTGGTTCACCAGCCCCGATGGAGGCCGCTTTTGTCGGGTCCGCTGGTGGACCTCGAATTTTACTATTTCATCCGCTGGTTTAAAGGAGGTGGACTTGGATCTCTTATCGAGTATCACATCATCCCTATTCACCGAGAGCGCAGCGTGGTGAGTTCCTCCGCCGCTAGGGCTTTGATAGTGCCTCTAAGGCTAATGCGCTGTCTTGTTTTCGCGCTGAGTGCTCGTCCGAATCACTAACGAGAGTGATTATTCCGCGGTGATTTTGAGCTTCATGTACCCATAATGGGGTACGGCTTGAAAATTGCGAATGCCTTCGCCCTAGTATAGCGGATATCCGCTGTGAACGGGGTCACTTGAACGTGACTTCTTCGGATCTAGAATTGTCCAAGGAGTCAATACCACATCGAGTGTGATTTTTCCTCAGCACGCCTCCGGCTAGGGATTATTCTCTAAAGGTTGTGCTGCTTCGCCAATGCGGCTTCCGTCTATTTCCATTTTTTGAAGGGTTTTCAGAGATGAGGTTTAACTCACTTGCCGCCATCCATGAGGACTTTTGTAAGTCGAAGTCCCCACTATTGGACTAAGTACCAAGGCGGAGCTCGGGCCGTCCGAATTTAGGTTCGTCATGGCGCTTGAAGGTGATGTGTGTCGCCCATGGATTGGTTGTTGCTACTTGGTAAACTTCGGCGAGGCCGGATTGTTCGCTTCGATATTATTTGACGCGAAAGTCTCAAGACTGTTGATACCTGCATCGATGTTGTTGGAGTGGTTTTCCGGCTAGAAGCTCCTTCCACTTTTGGCCACCGCCGTAATATCCAACATGCTCAAGGTTATGTGTTGGGACGGCGCTTCAGACGTGAATTTTACTAGGTCCGCTAAGCCATCCTCTAGTACGGTTCTGTGCCCTTTATGGGGTCTTTGCTTTTTGGTTTTGTATCCGTTCCTCGAGTGTAATGTACCCTTTTGTTGCGGACTGTGGTTGTATTCGGGCCGATTGTCCCAAAAATTATTTTCGTTGTCCAGAACTTCCATCGCACAAGATTTCAGATTATGGACGCCAGATCGGGCGAAGCGTAATTTCATGACGGTCGACGGCGCTCAAGAGTCCTCGTCGTGCAATTATTGCAAAACTTGAGATTGCTTTTCCTCTCGGCAGTCCTTTATCCCGCCCATAACTCAGGAGGAATCGCCCAAGAGTGATGTATCGTCCTCGCGGCACTTGCCGGATTAGAGATAGATCGATATGTCCGGGCGGTGGGTGGAATTAAGTCCGTAACCCTACCCATCTCAAGGCTCAAGGCCGAGAAGTTTCCGAATTTGAAGTTGATTGCGGACGCTTGTCCAACGAAGTCCGGTCCGATGCCCGATCGTAAGTTCAGCGTTGATCAAGTCCGCCCCTCCGCTGGAATCCGCATGGGGGTTCGGAAGCCCGACATGACTAGTTTTCAATATAGGAGAAGGCCGCCAAGATTGTTCCTCTACCACCGCAACGCAGGGTGACCGGGAGAGTTAATCTCTCGATCGGTTTTAAGCCCAATCTGTTTGTAGTCCAGAAGCGACTCCTGTGGCGGTGATGCGATCCAAGAGCTCGCTTATGGACGAGAGCTCTATTGATCCAGCCGCATGAATTCCGAGCTGACGGAAAATTGCTTTTGACGACTTGAGAGGTCATTGTAGAAGCGGTGGTCGACAGCGGTCATAAGAAAATCACCTAGCCGGATTGTTTGGCCGGCGTCAGGCCTTTTGGCTAAAATACCGACCTTGAAGACGGAGGAGGCATCCTTCCTATCGGTGACGGCAGAGGAACTCTCAATGAAAGCACCAATGTCGGTGTCAAACCGCGGATCTCGGGTAGGGGGTCCCAATCAGCGCCTAGGCGGATGGTAACAGGAGACAAGGGACACGATGTTTTACCCAGGTTCGGCCCTCTTGATGGAGGTAAAACCCACGCCCCGCTTCGATTGATATTGATATTGTGGATGTTTACAAGAGTGGATCTACCACAGATCAAGGAGGCTAAACCCTAGAAGCTAGCCTATGGTATGATTGTAAGGGTTGTTGATGTTGTTCTATGGATTAGAGCCATCCGTTTATATAGACACCGAAAGGGCTAGGGTTACATAGAGTCGGTTACAATGGTAGGAGATCTACATATCCAGACGCCAAGCTTGCCTTCCACGCCAAGGAAAGTCCCTTCCGACACGGGAGAAGTCTTCAATCTTGTATCTTCATAGTCTTGGAGTCCGGATGATGATGATAGTCCGCCGATGACGATAGTCCGCTATCCGACACCCCTAATCGAGGACTCCTCAATCATCGGCGACATTGAAGAACCAGGTCCTCTCACACGCCAAAAGCTTCACATTTATCTAACTTCGGGCACTATGCTTTTGTCTCTATCACAGAGCGCACTAAGGTAGATGAAGATTTCGAGCCCGAGTGGATTCAGGCCATGCAAGAAGAATTACATCGCTCGAGCTCAACAACGCTGGGAACTGGTCAAACGCCCAGATCCTCGTAAGCATAATATCATTGGCACAAAGTGGATCTACCGCAACAAGCAAGATGAAATGGCCTTGTGGTGAGGAATAAGGCACCACTTGTAGCTCAAGGCTACACACATGTTGAAGGAATTGATTTCGATGAAACTTTTGCACCTGCTTAGACTTGAGGCTATTCTGATATTGCTTGCTTATGCTAACTATCATAATATCACTTTATATCAAATGGATGTGAAAATTGCATTCCTCAATGGTAAGCTTGAGTAAGAAGTATATGTTGCTCAACCCCTGTGTTTTGAAGATCCAAAGAATCCGACAAAGTCTTCAGATTTCAACAAGGCCCTCTATGGCCTCAAGCAGGCCCCTCGGCGTGGTATCATACTTTGAAGGAATTCTTCGAAGAATGTCTTCACAATCCGTCTCACTGATCACTCTCTTTACTAAATCTTATGATGGTGAACCGCTTGTGTGCCAAATATACGTTGATGATATTATCTTGGCTATACATCGACCAACGTATAGTGATGAATTTGTTTATATGATGAGTGAAGAATATCAAATGTCTATGATGGGAGAGTTGAAATTCTTCTTAGGTCTTCAAATTTGTCAACAACACAATGACATATTCATATCTCAGAGAAATACCTCAAGGATGTATCGAGGAAATTCGCATGGAATATTGCAAAGGCGCTAAAATTCCTATGCCCACAAATGGCCATCTATGCACTGATGAACATGGTATTGACTTCGATCACAAGGTATACCTCTCCATGATTGGTTCTTTATTGTACTTATGTGCATCTAGGCCAGATATAATGCTTAGTGTTTGCATGTGTGCCCGATTTCAAGCTACACCAAGGAATCACACCATAGGGTCAGTGAAGCATATTCTTCGATATCTAGCTCACACACCAACACTAGGATTATGGTACCCAAGGGCTCTACTTTTGATCTCATTGATATTCGACTGACTATGCTGGTGACCGTGGACCGTAAGTCAACATCCGGTACTTGTCATTTCTGACGATCTTTATTCTGTTGGTCCTCGAAGAAACAGAATCGCGATCACCGCTTCATCAAGAAGTGAGTACATTGCTGCTGGTCTTGCTGTGCTTCAATTGCTGTGGATGCAGCAAACTCTCAAGGACTACGGCATCAACGTGAAGAATGTGCCTCTCATCGTGACAATGAGAGTGCCATCAAGATTGCTCACAACCCAGCTTCAGCACTCAAGACAAAGACATTCAGATTCGCATCATTTTCTTCGTGATCATGTGTTGAAGGGCGACATTCCATCGAGCATGTGAAGATCAAGAACAGCAGCCGATATCTTCACAAAGCCCTTGGATGAGAAGAGGTTTAGGAAGTTGCGTGTGAGCTAAATATCTTAGAATCTTCAATGTTCTTTGAAAAGGACACTCATCCTAACACTTATGCAAAATTGATGACTTAGATGTGCAACACATGAAGAAACATTTTTCTTCAATCAATGAAGAATAACACTCTAAGTGTGATGAAATTAATGAAGAATTTGATTCTCGTAACCATACTACAATTGTAATGCGGTGTCTGAAATTATCATTCTTATACGGTGGTCACGCCACCACCAAAATTGAAAATCTTCAATTTGAGTTTTCCTCGCTTTTGAAATTCTTCAGCTTTTTCAAATTCTTCAACTTTGCAAAACTTCACGCTTTCTGCTTTTTTCATTGGCTATATCTATATATGGTTTATGTCCTCTACAGATTCACTTATGGCTATTTCTTCAAGCTGCATTTTCGCTAATGAATGTGATCGACCCTTCCCTCTATGCTATACTCAACCCAATCTATTCAAAATTCTTCATGTGCTCTATTTGAAACTCGCTCAAAATCTTCACTGTCCTTGTCGGTCAAGAAATTGCTAACGGAACTTTTAACCTATCTTATCCAAATTTTCGGTTTTGCCGCCAAACCGCTCCGCTTCCTACGATAGATTTATCTATTCACCCACGATCTAACACGATCTCCACTTTTCAAGACGTGGTGAACATGTCAAGTTTAATGAGAAGGGTCAGGCACGCTCATTCAAAATCTTCAGCGAATAGTTTTTCACCGGGCTATATATATACCCTTCTCCCCTTCCTCACTTCCTTTATTTGCCGACCGCTTCTCTCTCGCCGAGCTTTCAAACCCTAGCGCCGCTACTCCATCGTCCGTGAGGAAGAGCTTCACGCTCGACTCGCCTGTCAGATTCACGCCGATCATGAAGTCTTCACTCCCCGTAGCTGTTCTCCTCCGCCTAGTTAGGGCGGAAGACCGAATCGATTTAACTTAATCTACACGCCTCATGCGTGTTCTTCACTTCGGTAATTAAAAGTTACTTTTATTGCTCCTTGATTCTCAAGCCTTCAAAATCTTCAAAGGTGTTTATTCTTCAAATCTTCACACATATGAACACCTCAAACATAATATGCTCTTGATTCGCTTTCTAAGCAATGATTTTTCTTCAAGATTCCTCAATTGTGTGGATCCTCGATCTATACAACTCGAACCTAAGACAAAGAACGCTAGGAAATTCTTCAAGACTCATCTCGTCAAATTCTCAAACTTGTTCTTTTCAAAACCTTCCGAGAACGATATGACCTCTCCAAATTCCTCGAACTATACTCGCTCACAGGAACTCATGTCCACCGCTGAATCACTAGGTTCTCATCAATTTAACTCATTTGCAGCTGCTCGAAGAAAAGTTGCATACTTCTTCAGAGAATTCGATTTTCAAATTCCTCATCCAAGACTATGGCTGACAAGAAGAAGCCCTAAAGGAGGAAAGAGGCCCGAGGTCATGACTGCTTTTGAGATACCTGAGGACATATATGCGACTATTGCACACGGATGAGGCCAAGTTCGAAAGGAGAATAAAATCAGCGCAAGGTGCGATTCAGAGGATTGAAAGGAGATGGGCAAGAGAATGGAGGAGTACAGTATGTTACTCCAAAGTACATGAAGAAATTCGCACTAAATCCTCCATGCCCAAGAGCTCCACCGCACTTGGCCAAGAAGTCACCCCACCAAAGATCAAGCTGGTGAGGATTTTCCCAAGAATGGGCCAAGCGCCAGCCAAGTTGGCGAGACAAGCCAAAGAAGCAAGGAGGAAATTCAATGAAGACTCACATCGCTGCGCCATCGAGGCCCCGCTAAGCCCAGAAAATCAATGGCAAAGAAGCCACGACAAGCCAAGTGTTTCACCAACAAGGCTCCTCACGGCCAAAATCCTCAGCAATGCCCCTCACGGCCAGAATCTTCAATGCCCTCACGGCCAGTTCCTCATGCTGCTCCTGCTCCTCCAAAATCCTCAGCCTCCTCCAAAGTCCTCAAGACCTATGCATCCGCCACGTACAAAGGATCAAGGCATCTCTATTGCCTCGTGTCTCAAGAAGTTCCTCACCTGCACCAAATTCTTCATCAGCCCCACTCCGAAGAAAAGGCAACGGCTGGTCGAGGTCCTCGCCAAGTCCAAGAAGAAACATGTTGCCTTCCAAGTGCCATCTCGATGATGAAGCCGATGATGATGAACTTGCGTAAATCATCGAGATGACAAGAAAGGGCATAGAGCCAAAGGCACACTGCCACTACTTTTGGATCCAAGGGCGATCCTCGAGTACATTGATCTCGCACAAGGATCCGATACACCCTATGCCTGATTTTCATTTGACTCTGCCAAAGTCACATGTCGACCCATTTCATCTCTAAAGAGAAATGGAAATTTGAGAAGGCTAGGCAGATCAAGAAGGCTCGGCCAGAAAGAGAAGTTCCCGAGGAAAAATGTTGTCGAATGACACCGATGATCTTCTCAAAATCCAATCAAATAAAAGCCCTCAGTGATGACTTTGATGCCTACTATGCTGATTGGCAAGGAGCCAAAGTCGATTTGTAAACCTGACCAAGAAGTTCACAAATGTTGCAGCTCCAACGCAACAAGAAGTTCCTCAGTCCGAGCTCGCCAGCCCATCAAGAACATGCCCGCATCACGATGATTTTCAGCCTCAAGACAATGCTAGTTCCGTGGTGATGACTCCATTCCAGCCACCAAGAAATTGCTGTGGCATCCACTAGTAGTCGCTCAAGAAATCAAGAAGTCGTGGCAATCGATCAAGAGCGCTTGAGGAAATTCAAACAGATTCCTCACTCTTCCCGCGCTTACACTAACTCCTATTCTTCCATCTCGCATCGATGTGAAGAAGACTAAGGCTGCAGAGCGAGCTGCAAGGAAGAAAAGGAAAGCATCAATCGCTCTGTAATCTTCACCTCCAAAGAAGATGAAGCCTATGACAAGCTCTTTTGAAAATCCGATTGATGTTGTTCCAATTTCTCCATTCCATCAAAGGACCTTGTTCCTTTGGTGAAGAATATGAGATCCCTAGCGGATCTCGATGAAGAAAATCATTCTCCGCTTCCAGAAAGAGCTTTGATGAAGAAATTGAAGTGGATGCATCCTTCAACACTAATCATTTCTCGCCAATGCCTCCCACACAAGAGGTCAGGGCGTTGAAGAAATTGAAGAATATGTGGATATTGGAAGCACAATGCCGTTGATGAACGATGACTTTTGGGACAACAAGATCCAAATTCCCACTCTTCACTCCAATACAAAAATTCTTCACCCCTGCACTCAACAGCTCAAATGGGCTCAAGAAACTCATCCCACCTCGCTCTGGCATGAAGAAATTCCAGCCACTAGTGTCAAGAAACCGCTCACTCCTTTGAACACGCAGACTGCATTTGAAGAGGAACGTAAAATCCCATTTGAAGAACCTGAGATTGTGATTCCCGAGGTTGTGATGCAACTCACCGACACTCCTCCCCAAACCAAAGGATCCATTCTCAAGCAAGCAAAAGTTCAAGGCTGAAGACTTCTTTAGCGAGCATGTCTTCTTCATCGATTAAACCCTTATGACTCGCCGATAAGGAAGAGGCGCTTCGACTGCAAGTCAAGCCAACTTCTATTCCTCTCGGTATTCAACAAAGACAAAGTCTTCGATCATGCACACATTCCTCACGTGGACATGGAATCTCTCGCCAGTGCTTCGAGCTACCCTCCGTGTTCTTCACGATGCGGGTTTGCTGAATTTCGACTCGACATCTATGATTGGAATGAAGAACTCATTCTTCAATTCTATGTGACGCTGCACATCACCGGAGATTATGAAGATGTGAACTCATGGGTACCGGATCGATGATGAAAATACTCACTACAAGGCACCAAAGAATCGAATTGCTTTGTGCCTCCCACTCGCCCCTCCCTTGATGGTGCTCAGCATCTACAATAACCTCGAGCTTACAAATCACTACATGCAAGTTCGATGAAGCCTTTGAAGCGTGGCAGGCCCACTAACCAAATTCTCGCAAGGAATTATTATATATGGCCGGATCGCTCTATCACATTTTGATGAAGATAATGAGTTATATCAAAGGCCACGACTCAAATGATGAAGAAGTCGCTGGCATCATGAAGAATATGCTTTCCAATATCATTCATGGCGCCCGCCAACTTCCATGATTTCTTCATGAGAACTCTAGCAAACATTGCTATGTCACCTTTTGAGCTGGAAGCCTTATGCACCATGGATTATGAGGTTCATCGTGACAAGGTCTTCACCAATTACAAGGATGATACTCAACCACTCGGCTGATGACAAAGGCAAGGCAACTGCGTGATAGATGAAGGCATTCGTCCATTGGATGGTCAATTTCAAGGCTGCATCCTACTCCACCAATGATGACTCGCCACACATGACTCGCCGCCAACAACTCGCCAAGCAAAATCCTCAAGCCAAAGCACCTGTGGTGATGACTGATCGTGAGTTACTCCTCGCCTTCATCAAGGTTGATCGCAATCATAATGGTTCAAGCGCCGCTTGGTTCAATTCTTCACAACATGACCTCAACACACAATGCAAGTGAAGAAAACCAATACTACCATGACTTCAACTGCATCGGGTTGTTCTATCTCATCTCTACAACACGTAAGATCCGAAGAACATGGGTCTCAAGGAAGAGTTTGACTGGTCCTGCACCTCCACCAAGAAATTTAAGAAGGTCAAGGTTCCTCCTTGGTGGCTAGCTCCTATTCTTCATCGCAACATCGATGAAAATGAAGACTTGACGGCATCAAGGCAGCCCTACTATGACAACCGACTCTCGATAACGTCGGGCGCCTCCATCAACTTGATATTCTCCGTATGCTAGTCCTCGCCGATCCTTTTGGTCATTCGATGACAAAGGGGGGAATTTGAGTTAGTCTTCGCCGGTCTACTATATGTATGCTAAGTTACAACTCGCTCTTCTAAAACTTTATTGATCGAGTTGTAATCTTAAACCCGATGGTGCTCGATACTTTTGATTTGTTCCTTCCGCATGCTTATTCTTCGTTATATGTTAATACACGCATGCTGAATTACATCAGCCACCATATTTCATCATGCATTTCAAATTCTTCATATTATATGTCAAATGCGGTATGAATTACAAGATATAGGGGAGATCTCCATGATTCAATCTCTTCAAATGTGCATTGCTTCAAAAGCAAATTCCTCACTATGCACATCTTCGTGGGGAGTTCTTCTATAGCTTGCAATCAAATTCCCAAAGACGTGATTTACACTTCATATGTTTATCCTCGTTGAAAACTTAACCTATATTGTCATCAATCACCAAAAAGGGGAGATTGTAAGTGCATCTAGTGCCCCTTAGTGATTTTGGTGTATTGAAGACTTATAGGTTAAGGGACTAATGTGTTTATGAGTGTACAAGTGTCTATAAGTCTATGATGAGTTTGATATTTACAGAGAAAGTCGAATTCTAAAATGAAGTTCTTCGATCAAGACTTTGATATTCTCAAGACTTCTCAAGACTTTGAAAGTGAAGAAATTGGTGTGACCTTGAAGACTTGGTATTCATTTGAGGAACATGAAGCGGAAGACTTTTGTTTTCGTAGTTTCGCTTTTCTTTCTTGAGTCATAGGAAATACCGCATCGTTAAAGGGGGTCGAGGAAATACTAAGGAAAAATTTCCATGTGATGCTCAACTCAAAATCCTACACCTACCAATCCTTCGAAAGTGAAGCCATTGCAAATCTCATACGCCTACCATATTCTTCAAAGGACAAAGACGAAGTTCTTCCGGTCGTTGAGGAATTTGTTTCGACCGAGGAGTTAGGAATTGCAGTGCGGATTGCCTACACATGAGAGGAACATGATAGCCCCGAGGAATTTGAGAGTCAAATTGATCCGACTGCTGTGCGTCGCACGCTATGTCCAATAATATCGGGCTGCTCCTCTAGGCTATAAATAGTCACTCTCACAACCACTAGCTGGTTGGTGCTCCAGAGAACTTGACACTTGTCATTTGAGAGCAACCCATCCTCCGAGGACTTTGAGCGAAAATCATCGAAAGTGAGGAAAACCCAAAACCAAACCCCCATAAACCCAAAGTGATTGAGCATCATCAAGAGATTGATCTGCGTGGATCCGACGCTTGTTACCTTTGAAGACTGTGCTTCTTCCGACGGTTAGGCGCATGGTCTAGAGCATCCAAGAGGAATTGTGGATCGCCGAGGACCGAAGTCTGTGAAGGTTTGGAAGTCGCTCAAGACTTACCACGAAAGTGATTGGACGAGGTCTGTGACCTTAGTTCAAGGAGAATACGGTGAGGACTTGGTGTCCGAATGCGTGTCAGCCGACGGGTGTCCGGATCGTGTGTCATCGAAGTTTAAATACTCAGTCCACGCCAACCAGACGCATAACCGAGACAACAGCTTGAACTGGTCTACCAAATCATTGTCTTCACCAACCTCGACTGGTTCTATTTCCTCAACTCTTTCATTTCCTCATTATCGTGTTGAGTGTTTGTTCATATTCGTTTGAAGACTTTGATCAAGACTTTCTCAATTTCCCCGCCTCAATTTCTTCACCGCTTGTCTTCATCTTGTGTTATCCTCGTGATTACGCTTTCGACTCTATGGTTGTCTTCATTTCATCATGATGACCATGCCGTATTTGTTATGCTTACTTCGAGTACTTATTCCGCTTCAAGTAGTTCTTCGCTAAGGAATTTCCTCACCGGCAAATTCTCAAGAAGAATTATAAAATCGCTATTCACCCCCTCTAGTCGATATAACGACTTTCATAAGGTAACAACAAAACAAAATGGTCAAACAAACAGATTGTTTAGGTGTGGGCCCGACCTTCATAAAATAGTTTAAATCACTAGCAACGTAATGTTTAGGCTTTTTTGAAACAGCCAACGCCACCCGGTAGTTATATGAGAAAAATAAAACCGTAGTTTTTGGACCCCGGCCGAATGTAGTAGTTTTGCACGCCATTAAATCGAGAGGGAAAGGACTCATTGCCTCACTAAATGTGGGAACGGACCACATGTCAATTAAACATGGTGTGTAACTGAAAAATGCGATCTCAACGCGGTCGATGGATTAGTTATCAACCTTTATTTTTAATGGCGTACGATCAGTTTTCAAGCACGACTAACTGGATGATGCATAGAAAATATAAGCTACTCTACCACTACTCCATTTAGTAGTAGTAGTATAAAATGATATACGTGTTGGAGCTTCAACTTTCTTGCTAAGGGTTGCCCACTTGCTTCCTCACACCTATCACCCTCTCTCCGCATCTAAAAAAGACGACCCTTCTCTTCCTCACCGGTGGTCACAGATCCACCGGGAAGAAAAGGACTTTGAGTTGATTTTGTCGCCGGGCGAGCGAGGTCATGCATCGAGCGGCCGCCCTTCCATCTAGCGCCCACGCGGGATGGCCCCTTCCCAAGTCCTTATAGTTGGTGGGAGGACTAGACCATGAGCGGGCCACCTC